>JAQFXM010001094.1:0-36359 GCA_034693345.1 Entomobrya multifasciata | reverse complement strand
AAGAATACACTTCTCCCATCACATGTTCTATTGGTATGGCACTGGCACTCTACTCTGGCATTGTATCCGTGTAAGCAACGTGGGATCAGAGACTTGCAAACATGTCGTGCTAAAATAATAATATAAGCTACGTGTGCAATGTGTATTGCACTGCTCTATATCTTTCTTTCAGTATTTTGAATGAACGTGTATTGCCGAACTTGGGCCATCATCATCCTCATAGAATTTAGAAACCGCTGCTGTTCTTCTGCTATATAGACAACATTTTTTGTCCAATATAATTTTTGCAATCTCCATATAAATTCCTTACCAAGTGGTGGTGCCGAGCAATAAAAAAGAAAGGGTTATAGGAATAATTCAAGAGATATAGAGGAGCACCCATTCCAAGTTTGTTTGTCCATTTTGCCAAAAAAAAGAAGACCAACTTGACCCACCGTTTCACGTTAAAGGTAACAAAAAGGTTAATTTTGCAATATCAGTTAAAGGAATTGAATTGAATGTGTTATGGCAGTACAGGAGTAGAAAGTAGATAGAGGTTTAGGTAATTGTCCAGTTTGAATTTTGATCAGTTGAGAAGTAGATACCCATCATTATCATCATCATCATTTAGTAATCTTGCAAGTTAAATAGGCAGTTAAGCGACTTGACACCGATTGCTTGTGAATGTATTTGTTTTCTCGAGTGACGAGTAACCGGTCTTGTGCTGTTCTGTTCAGTAACTTTAATTTCTCAGCTAAGACACTAAATTGTTTAATTGGTAATTGTTGTGCTGAGCAGAAAAGGTATAAATATATTTTTTTAGTTAGGGATTTGATTTTGGCTTGAGTAGCATCAGTTAACACGTTTAAAAAAGGTAGCGCTAGTTGCTATTAATGTAAGTTGAAATTTTATTTGCTTATCGGGCTTAAGTTAATTGTTTATTGGACATGGCATTTTTATAATTGATTTGATATTATTATCGCATTTGCAGTTGTTTTTATACAGTTGTTTAACAAATTATTGCAATAAAATGCATCCGTTTTGGCTTGTATTAGATGGTGACCTTGAAACTGGTCTGCCATGCGGTGTACATGTGAACATGGGATATGCTGATATTAAAGGAAATGGGTATTAAGTAGTGTTAATTTGTCATTTATTTTTGTTGACAGTTTCCAAAAGTTGAGCCCTAGCCGAAGTTTTGCAACCTCATCCAAAATGGCAACATACAAAATTGTAATGGTTCGTCACGGAGAGAGTGAATGGAATCAGAAGAACTTGTTCTGTGGATGGTACGATGCCAATCTTAGTGAAAAGGGTAAATAAAATAGACACACAATTTAATCAGACCAGAAGTGCTTTTCCTGTAAAGATAATCATATGTAATGATTGTTGGGTTTGTGTAGGTGTTCAGGAAGCCCAAGCCGCTGGCAAGGCTCTTAAAGATGAAGGCATGCAGTTTGATCTCGCATTCACCTCCGAATTAACTCGTGCTCAGAAGACCTTGGCTAGCATCCTCGAAAACATTGGACAAGCTGACCTCAATGTCAAGAAAACCTGGCGTCTTAACGAACGTCACTATGGTGGTCTCACTGGTCTGAACAAGGCGGAAACCGCCGCCAAATATGGAGAGGCGCAGGTTCAAATCTGGCGTCGTAGTTTTGATGTTCCACCACCAGCCATGGATGAAACTAATGCCTACTACAAGACCATTTTGGAGGATCCCCGTTATGCCAATGGTCCCTCCAAGGAGGAATTCCCCATGTTTGAATCTCTAAAGCTGACAATTGAGCGCACTCTCCCATTCTGGAATGACACCATTGTTCCAGAAATCAAAGCCGGAAAGCGTATTATTATTGCCGCTCATGGCAACAGTCTTCGTGGTATTGTTAAGCACTTGGATAACATGAGTGATGAAGCCATTATGGGTCTAAATCTACCAACTGGAATCCCATTTGTTTATGAGCTGGATGCCGACTTGAAGCCTGTCGTGTCAATGAAGTTCCTTGGAGATGAAGAAACAGTCAAAAAGGCTATGGAAGCTGTGGCAGCTCAAGGAAAGGCAAAGTAAAAATATTTCAAAAAAGAATTACAGTAAAACATCAAATTATATTCGGTAGAAATAAAACGATCATATTCAAGTCACTCATTTTGACAGTTCAATGCAATTCGATACCAATATACGTATATATTTTCTGTCGACCTTTTTCAATATCAAAAAAATCTAAAGTGAAATCACCACTGATGAATGATAATAAAGCACTAAACTGTGAAAAAAAATAGATTACTATTAAAAAATTAAATACAAGAATTAAATGAACTGTTTTAGTCTGAGAAAAGTATCAAAAAAATATATACGTGACCTTTAGAACTGATGAAGAAAAAAATCCAGATATAAAGTTATTTTAGAGGATCTATATTATTAAATATGTATACCAATTTACAATGCTATTGTTGTCGTAAACAGTTCAAACCAAAAAAAATGGTGCAGAGAAATCAAATCAACAATGAACAATGCTTTACCAAATCTACCATAGTTGTATTTTAAGAATATGAAATGAAATATGATATATCCTGTGAAGAAAACATTACATGTGTAGAAAACAGTATAGAGAAGAAAATAAAACTGATTCTGAAATACAAATGTTGAAAAAAATTTTTTTTGTGTTATGATGAGTTATCTTTTGTTTTTATTCGTCACTTTGATGTCATGATCATTATCTTATAAATACATACATACATTATACGCATATTATTTTTCTAAAAGATTTATATGACTAAAAATATTTAACTGTACAAGTGTATAGGTACTTATTATTCAGGCAGTGACTTTTTTCTAGAATGTCATGTTTGTAATTATTAGTTGCTACTAGCATACTTGGTGGGTAAAAGTCAATAATAACTACTAAGAGTAATATAGTGGTAACGATGGTTTTTTATCATCAAGCTAAAGTAGATTATATATTTTTCATGTAGATATTTTTTATACACATCATTGTCCGTAATAAATGGCAGGATTTGAAAAAGCAAAAAAATTATTTAGTTAGTTAACTATACTCCAAAAAAATATATATTTTATCACAATGGTAGTGACGGTGACAGTGGGATGTTGTTGCTGCTTGAGACAAAAAAATACTTAAATTGGAGGCTATCATTGTTCGCCAAATTATGCTAAAAAATATATTTGTAGCGTTGTAGAGAGAAGTATACTTAAGGCAGCATTGTGCTCAACTCCTGGCTGACCTACACACTTTATCGTATACCTCAGGAAATGCATCACCGCAGTCATACTTTTTCCTCATTTTGTCGTACAGCTCGTGATCAAACATTTCTCGGAATTCGGAACGTGTCATGTAGGTGTCAGCATATAACATTTGGAATCTAAATAAAAAATAAATACCAATACATCAAAAATACTTTCTAAAAAGTCTATAAAATGTGTAACATGTGGTTAAGTGAGAATACGCACCCCCTCACATCTCGAACAAATTTTTCCAGTTTTCTGGTTGTCTGCTCAGCATTGAAGAATGGTGCTTTTGGAACACCGTAAAGACCAATGTCAACGTACATTTCCTCTTGATTACCGTCGGGATGTACAAATCCAGGATCATTGGGCAACTTGAAGGGACATAGCCACACTGGATAAATCTGTAATGGATCATCAAGAGAATCATTTAAGTACAAAGGTGAAAGAAATTGCTTGTTTTTTTGGGAAAATTTTCTGATGTGCATTTGACGTGTAGGTACCTGAGTTTCTTTGTCAAAGCAGTCAACAGCTTGCTTGAGTGCGGTAATAGGAACGAGCATATCCTGTACCATGTGTTTAGATTCATACAATTTTTTTATTGCATCGGGTTGCGTCAATTTGAGCAGAGACACTTTCGGGGGAATCATCCACCCAAAGAGGTACCGAAAGACGGGGTTGTTTCCAAAAGGAATAATGTCCTGTATTTCCCAAAATATGCTTCTAGAATGGCGGTGATAGTAGTCCCGCAGAGGTATGTATTCCATTCCCAATCCAGTGCGAAGAAAACTTTCAACATGCATGAAAAACCAAGGTTTGTGCCATAGTCCAATACGATTTAACTGTAATTTATGGATAACACAAACGTATTTTAATTTTTTATCAATAAAGAAACGCTGTTGCATGAATTAGCAAGTATGAATGTGTTTTTTTGCACATTTAGTCAATTGATAAAATATAATCATCATTCAGTTTTCCATACATTGTATCTAATGATTACTGCCACTGCACTGCACTTACCTTGCCTGGTTCAGCAGATGTAACTAAATTACCAACCATGATAACCCATTGATCTTTATTGAACATGACAGCTTCAACAAAATCATTGCCCTCTGGCTTGGAACTTTGCTCTTGAAAAACTGCCATTGCGTGGTCCAATGCATGTACTGGATAGTACTCCAGCTTTACAAACCTTTTGAAAGAGGAAAGTATGTGTGGAGTGGATAATGAAAAAGGTGAGAAACTTGTCACGAGAATCACGAGATAAAAAAATACATGCGCTTACCTATTTGCAGGAATTATTTTGATTTCAACTGCAGTCAAAAATCCTAACGTTCCGTAGGACCATGGGACGGAGTAAAATAGATCGGAATTTTTATCCTAAAAAATTGTTAAGAATAAATGTATTTTCAAATGTGTATACTTTATTTAATTATAAGGGCAATTATCTCTAATGTTACCTTTGAGCATGTAACCACAGTACCGTCAGAAAGAACAAGCTCATATGAAACACAAATGTGTTGGAAAAGACCATGTTTGTGAGACGACGTCTCGATACCAGTCCCCATTACCAAGCCGCCTTTATCCCAAAAAAATCACACGATTGTCAAATAAATATGATTTACACATAAATAATTACCACTAATAATTAGTCTATGTAAATTACCGACAGTAAGATCGTCTAACTCTGGAAGCACTGGAATCGACCATCCAAGTGGTTCCAAAGTTGCAGAGAGTTGGCCCATGGTCACCAGCGGTTCCACTTTTACAACCTTCATAAATCATTTATTAAAGTAAACAGTAAAATAAGGCGAACAGATGGAAGGTCAATGACTTTTATTACTTAAATGACACATGTATTTACCTGACGGGTTATATCAATTTCCAAAACGTCAACCAAGTTAACTTTGACATTATAAAATGCTAGTTTGTACTTGGGTATCCGGAATGACATAACTTGCCATCCTGGTCGGGCGGTACACATTCGGGTTTTCCGACCCTGAAGGTTCCATTCATGAACCTGTTTATTGTGCAAAAATAAATTTTCAATAGATAAAAAAATCATGTGAAAGTCAGCCAATAAATCATAACATCGAATAGTTAGCCAAGTCAATTATGATTATTGTTTTGGGGCATATTGAGCATTTCTGGAAAGTTTCTTTTTACAATATTGAATGTCATTACAAGTTCAGTGCATAATGTAATTCTCGTTGAAAAAGATACTATCTGAGTATTTTGCGCAACTAACTTGTCATTGGAATTCTAATACTACTGCATTATGCATGCAGACTACGAAACAGTTAACGAACTTGAAACAAAGACGTTAAACTTGTAATTGCTCAAGAGCAAAAATTTCTTGTGTGACGATACCGCTTGTTGTGCAAAAGCTGATAATCTGCATTGCAAATCGTCAGTTTAGCTAGAAAGGCAGTAAGAGGATCTGATGTACTTGATGATGCTGGGAGGGAAAAAAAGAGGTTGATATATCGACAAACTGTATTGACAAGAAAGTTAGGCACATGATCATTCCAACCGAGCAGGAAACGCGTAATGCGAAATGATAATGCTTGCAGTCAGCCAAAGCGCAGCAATATCAGCATGCGTCACAAAAATGCATGAATAATGCATGAAATTTTGCAGCTTGTTAACTATGATAATTAGGGAATGGATTAATCTAATAAATTGTTAATTAAAGAAGACTGTTGTACGTACATATTTTTTTTAAAACTAATTATTAAAATGGGCTTTAATTTTTACACAAGCTTAATCACCATTATTACCTGCTTTTGAACTTCCGCCAGCTTCCTATCATGCTGTTTCGGAGCAGACTGAAGATGAAAGACTATCCAACTCCTGAGATAAGTGTAAATATCAAAGAGAAGACTAGCTGGTAAGAGAAAGAAACACACAAACACCCACCGGTAATGAATAACCACGTGTTCTATAACCTGATTCACTGTATTTGAGACGCCCATGATAACACCTTTTTTTTGTCACACGCACAAAGACACTTGAACAGTATCAATTTTGAGATTAAAAAAATATACCACACGACACACCACTGTAATTTCTATTGATTCAAGATGCACTTCCGGTCAAGTGTGCTACTTTTCCTATTTGCTTTTTTTTCAAGTGGCTCCTTAAAAGAGAAATATTATTGCACGGGAAAGTAATTCCATTATTGTGACATGTCTCTCCACTGATGACGATGAGCATGAGCAATTTCCAATACTAGTCAATTAGACAAAATAACATATTATCATGGTCTATCAATTTTTTTCATCATGGTCATGATAATCGTCAAATCTACATGCTCACTCTCACCCAACAGCTCTCAATGAATATGAAAAAAAAATCTGTGATGTGATGAGAGAATACAATGCATGTAGAGGACTAAAAATGTGCTATGTGAATATATGCGAACGAAACAAGTTGGAACAATTTTTATGGATTAGCCTGGCATGCTGCAGGGCCAACAACTTCCAATCCAGCCACAACCTTCTAACCAGTCCAATGCTCTCCTCTCCGTTTTTTTACACCATTCCAAAAGAGAGAGAGCCCAGTCCAGCAGAGTTCCAGTCTTATATGCTACTTTTTTTTATAAGAGAACTTTTTCCAGCAACCCGTTTTCTCCGTGTCGTGCTGGTACTGGTACTGCTAACTTTAACACATTGACATTGTGATACTTTATTTTACTTTTTTTATCATGGTGGAAATCACACGGGCAGGAGCCAAAGCCAACACAGCTGCACTGCAGCTGCCTTATGTCTGCAGCAGTGCTTTTTATAAAATAAGAAGTAAGCAGTAGGCGGTGGTGATGATGATGATGTTGGTGGCGGAGACGGTTGCTACTAAAATACTAGTATATAGTTTTCTTCCTTTTTTTTACCCGTCCGTTTTACAAGGAAGAAATGTACTATGGCCTATTATTATAATGAAATAAAAATAAAATAGGAGCACCCACCAAAGAAGACGATGGGAGGAAGGAGATGGAAGGAAAACCAAACACCACACACAGTATAATCGCTCTATATATGTTCCTTTTTTGCCCGTTTGGCCATTCATGATAAATGATATATGCTACCACGAAAATTATATCTCATTTTGGTTGACGACGACGCTTGTGATGATGATGATGTGATATGGAAATGTGTGATATAATGAAAGATGATGAGAAGAGGGAATATCTTTCCCACAGAAAAAAAACAGCACTTCCTGTCGGAAAGGTCTGAGAGATAGCCATATGAAGATACATTCATTAAAAATATATCAAAAATGATGATTCCAGGCAGACATGATTTTTACAAGGAAAAAGAGTATCAATGAAACTGGCTATGTATATGAATATGAATATTAAGGATAAAAAGTTGCTTAAACTTTTTTAAAAAAAATTGAGAGTGGAGTTAGTTGAGCTAAATAAAATGATGGTTTTTTTCTATGACTTTTATTAGTAGTCAAAGTCACAGTGAAACACTCGGGTTGGCTCAATCAGTCAGATTCATGTACAATTTAAGGTACTTAATAGAACATCAAGAGGGGAAAAAATTGTTACTCGTGGCATACGTTACGTACGTAATTGCTTCATATGAATTTTATGCTGAGTCGGTAGTCAGTAAATCATGTTTAATTCATTAGGCAAAAAGTCACATCAACATCATTTTTATACAACAACTAAAGTGAATGTTTGCGTAATGGGAAAAGAAGACCAATGGTTGGACTGAGCTGAAGAACTGAATTTAGCTTTTTTTGCTTCATATCTAACAATATTGCATGCAGGCTTGTTGCAATGCAATACAAGGATATATGCAATATAAATTATTACGTTTTTAATTCTTCATTGTATGCTTTTTGTCTGTGAGAAATAATACCGGCTTGTTATAAAAATGCTCGGAAAGTAATAATTGATTAGTTTAAGTGAAATTAGGTAACATTGGTATGCATCAAACTCTACTTATCTATGAACACGTTTTGGTTTGGAACCTTGAATATGGGAGAAAGAAGCTTGAAATTTTTTTTATTAACTTTTCAAGTGTTGGCATATCACCGGAATTTCACTTTATCTGACATTACACCTGCAACAATGTTTCATATCAGGGTGTAATTTTTTTGTAGATTGTCGATTACACAAAAGATAACAAAGACAACAGGCTTTAATCATAATAAAATAAATGATTAGTTTAAGTAGTAAGTCCTTGACACAGAGAGTATTTGAATTTGCGTCATAATGAAAATAGCTTATTTATTGATCCGATACACCTGCCACTTTCTGATAATCTTTTTTTTCAATGGTCAACCACTATTTTTTTACCTTGGAATTTACAAATATAACAGCAAAGTTTTAAATAAACTTAATTCATGAAGCACTGGAATTTAAAGTGCACACAACAAAAAAATATAACAAAACTTTATGTTTACAGGTTAAATACATAGACACGTGTTTAAATTTTAAACACCTTTAAAACTTATTCGATGGGTGGGAATACATATGAAAATTAAGAGATTAAATTCGTTATTACAAATTATCAAAGTTGATAAATTCGCGGAGAGAACTCATTGAATTTTGACTGGATTCCATAATTTCTTCCTCAATCACTGTATTCATTCCCATGAACTCGGCAGCATAAACGTTGGTTTGAGTTGGACTCGTGACTAGAAGCTGGGCACGGTATATACCATCCATAGTGAAATCTGTTACTTCCAAACTCTTTGCATCTTCTGCCGTAAATTGATGAACTAAATTCCAGCCCGACAAACCCTGTTAATTAAAATACCCCAATTAGCAACGTCTACTGATGGATATTAGCCCAATTATAATTTATTTCACATGATCAAAAAAATTACCTGACGCTTGTAAACTTGTACGTTGTTGGTAGCGGACTGGGATAAAATGTACAAGATATGCTCCTTGGATGGTTTCAGATATTGCAGTTTCACATCCATTGGATGATTCACTTCTATCGTCTGAATTTTCTTGAAATTATGCGTCATTGGAGAATACCTAGGAAAATTATGCATTTAATAATTACGTAAAGAGATCTTTTAGACAAAGCTAAATAGTTAAAAAATAGTTAAATTTTTCAGTTGTTAAATTACCTATACATGAAAACAGATCCTCGATATTCAGTACCCCTCAATGCTCCCGATGCGACAGCCAAAAGTGTTTTCCCATCTTGAGTTGATAATGAATCCAAACTAATTGCGTTAAAAACGGGCAGACAACTTTGCTTCGAGAATTTAATTGCGTTACTTCGACTATGACTCCATATTTCTAGTAAACCTTCTGGTCGCTCTTTTACGCTTCTTGTCACAATTCCTAACAGTGTCGTATCTGTTTTTTCAATGGTAGTTGAAGTAGTCTAGAAATATTTCAGATAAATTCCTAATGATCACCACAATAATAAATATACTTGATATCAATTTTTGATTGAAATTCTTGTACCAAGCTGGGTGAGTCCATTCGCATTTCCTGAATAGCTGTCAACATTCCGAGTTTCTTGTCCATGCAGAATATTTTAACTGAGCTGTCAACTTCATTCAATGGATTTGTCGTGGCAGCCATGCAACTAGTCAGTCCATCTTCTCCAGCAACAGAAAACGCTTCGACAGATTTAAATTCGTTGCTGTGGATCACTTGAGAAATGGCAGGTCTCATGTTTGGCGTTCCCACATCAACAAATTTCATGATAAATGTTTTGCTCAACTTTTCTGTAAATTTAAATGGTTTCCTTAAGCAACATTGAATATTTTCGTATGTATTCAATTCAAACATGAAAAACGATAGTAAATTACCAGGAGACTTGTCCATATCAAAGTTTCTTTTTGATTTGTCCATTACTTCTACAGCAGCCTGTGCTGGTCGATTATCTTGGTTGTTTACAGCAAATGCAAACACACTGTTACCATCATGCGTCAATTCTGCAACGTCCGTTACCACACCTTCCATTTCTATTTTTAACAAACAGTGAAATTTCAATGTACTGATATATGCTATTCATGAGAATTGCAATTTTTCTATAACAACTCAACATGATTTCGGTGATAATACTTACGCACTCGTTTCCCAATTTGTTGCTGATAGTAGTCCAATGCCGAGTTGTATGACCACCAATTTTCCGTTGTGGTTGATTCAGACTTTTTGAAACCAATTGCAATAGCTTGATAACCAACATGACGAAGAGGTTTGACATAGGTTGCTGGAACTTGGATGGTTTGAGTGAGAACAAAAAAGTCCAAAAATACCGCTCTACCTAACAAACGTATTAGAAGAAAATTTCGTTATTTCGTATTTATTCAAACTCAGCAATATTTATAATATAATTTTTACTTACTTTCCGCAGACTTGACCATTTTCTTTGTCATTCTTAACAGCTCGCCATACTGCTCACTGGCAATAAATGCATTTGAATGAATTTCATCACGAGCTCTCTTCATTTTTTCAGCCACTTCCTTCGCATCGTGTCCTTGAACAAGAGCTTCGGTTTTTACTTGACTTAACACCATCTCACCATTGAACACAGTTGGTCCTTTGATTCGTATGGGAGTAACGTCATTTGAATTGGGAAAGACCTAAAAATAATAATTACATATAGGTAATTGGCTAAAACGTCAAAAAGATAGTAAGCATTCCAAGGCATTTTACTATTTATTCTTACCAGATTTGAAATGCCCTCTTGTACATTGACATTATTCACCATTCCTTTAAACTCCACGCCAGCGGGAGCTTTTACAAGTGCAGATGAAAGGGGGGTTCCTACCGGTTCTTTAATGGTTACGGGACCACGTATCTCTTGATCCTTATCAGTAGTCAAAATGTTTTCCACATCAAATTTCATTCCATCAACGTCCCCATCCACACTAAGAAAAACAAATAGTTAAAATGATTTGATCAACTATACAAAAATGCATGTCTATTTAATTTTAAAGTGAAATTGCATGAATTATTACATAACGTTTTCAATGGTCTTGAAAGCAGAAAAGTGAAGAGGTCCCTTCATGTCAAATTTGCCTGTTCGTCTCACAGCATTATCATTCCATTCACCCATATTCACACCATCAATCACTGTGTCTGGTGATAACTGAATTGTCGTAACTTTCATACTTTGAACTTGCTTTGCTGATGTGACATGATTTGGGCCGGAAATCGTCATAAAGTCTTTCACCTGAACTGAATTTATGGTTGCGTCATCACTAGTATCGAGACGGTCCAGTTCAATGTTGTTTACTTCAATAGAACTGATTATTTCCTGGTCCCCGTTGTATTTCAACACAGACTCATTAAACTCTTCAATATCCACATCATTAAATTTTCCATTGTTTTCCAAAATAAGAGATTTCGAATCCAAGTTTTCTACATGTTCTACATTTCCCAAGGTCACCTTCCCAGTCCACCTTTGCGGCTTAGTTTTACTGGCATAATTGTTCTGGAAATTTTTCAGCTGTATTCCATTCATTATTGAGGAATCCGTCATTGATCCCCCATTTTTCAGTGTTAATGAAGCAAAATTCACGGGGTTATTCAATACAACATTTTTATCTTTCAGCCAAAATTCTTTCATCACGTCACTCCATTCCCTGTCATTAATTTTGGACATAAACTCTGGTTCATTTTCTAGCATTACATTACCCACTACAATCAACGAGTCAGGCGATTCTTCAGCTCCATTTACTAAAGTAGCAAAGTTATTGATGTCAAAATTCTCAATGTCGTTAACAGCTAGATTTCCCTTAATTGTCATTCCCTCTTTGAATGTATTTGCACCGTTTATCGTTTGAACTGTATTTCTACTCTTTAACAGCACATCATTTTCTAAATCCACCCCGTTCACTTTCACTCCTTCCTTGGTATCCACTGAATCCGCTTTAACTGTGTCCATAAAATTTATCACTGATCCTTCTGCCATCTCTTCATTCTTATCAATTCGTAATATACTCTCTGAAAACTCGTTGATATTTAATCCATTAACAGAAGGTGCTTCAAAACTTTTTGCTGTCACTGGCCCTGCAAACTGAACTTTTGTTTCAATTGTCTGATCACCACGGGACAACATCCATGCGTGCCCCCATTCTGTGCTAGGGATCTCGTTTACCCGACCCAGAAACTCGACGCTGTTAATTGTGGCACCCTTTCCAAACGACAAGCTCATTCCGTTCAACCTTGTTTCTTTGCTGTTCTTTTGCACAATATTTCCAAAAAAGGATTCTACTTGATTTGAGGAGAGTAATCCATTTATGATTGCTTTGTCTGCAGATATATCCTCAAATTGATAGGAGGCTGTTACCGTTTGTACATTTTTTGATTTTGTTCTCAGTGTGTTTTTCAATTGTTGGTTGATATCAATCCCGTTAATCAGCGCGGCGGACACGTCATCCAACACGGAAACATCTCCCTTGGTCGACAGTGGACCACGAAAGGTGGTTTCGACTTGTACTACTTGTTGGCCTTTTTTCATGAGCAAATTTTCAAATGGCACTTGGTTCAAAATGGCGTTTGGGCAGGAGGCTACATCTGCTTTTATAGATTTAAATGCCAGTTCGTGCGCAATAGTCTGATCCATACCGTCCAAAAGTAAAGTTGGAAGAACTTGCAGTATATTTTCTCCTTTATTGGCACTATCCACGTTTCCAAATAGGGCCTTAGCTTGAATATCCTTTTCAAGATGCATGCCTTCCGTAAATGTTTTTTCTTCGTTGATATCCAAATGTTCCGACTCTACACTATTAACTACCCACTGACTTGGTGTAACTTTATTAACAGAGCCCCGAATATCAGAATTTCCATTAACTGTCAAACTATCAAAATGAAGATCACAAGATCCCGGAAGAATGCTGGAAGTTTTTAAAGCACTATTTTCAAGCACATGGAGAACATCAAACTCAGCTTGTTTAAAGGATTTTCCGGTGACCAAGCCACCTTCCGCAATGATATTTCCCGGTGTGGAGAGCACTCCTTGTATTTCATTTTGGGTGAGTTGAATTTGTTTCACAGCTTCCCAATTAGCAAGGTCAACACCATCCACAAGCCCAGGAGCCTCCACATTTTCATTAAATTGGATAGCCTTTAATGTTTTCGACTTAATACGTTGTGGCTCCTGGGAATTTTTCAAAACAAGGTCCAGCTTTCCAACATCCTTGATAACCTTAACGTTGTTGAGCTGGCTAATAGAAACAAAACATTTTTAACATATATATTTACAAATAATTAAAAATAAATATTAATCTCTGCATTTTTACCTCTGAACAAAAAGCTTTTCAATATTCATATTGTCCTCCACTTCCATTCTGTTCACTTTGTAATCTCCTCCGTGAGTTTTGATAAAGCTGCTTGACAGATCAAATGCATCATTTACATTTGAATCAGACGGGTTTAGGTGTTCAATTTCCAGGTTTTCAAAATGAGCTGGTCCCGAGAAAACTTGAGCATTTTTTCCTTTCACATAAATAGCATCTTTGTAGAGAGAGTCGATATTGACACCATTCATATTTTGGACCTTGGCATCTTTTATCTTCGCTTCAAAAAGGTGCTTATCTGCCTTAATAACTCCACCGGAAAGATGCACTGCGTCAGAATACATGGAGTGAACATCGTGTCCGTTAAGCATTTTTGTGTAAAAATTCGTCACTCTTGAATCACTAAGATCCATTGTTACTCCTGCAAACAAATTATATCATATAATTTTTATATGCGATTTTAGGACAAACTGTAAATGCAAACCCTAACTGTAAACGTGTTTAATTACCTGGAAACGTTTGATTCCCCGTACGTGTCATAAATTGTGGTTCCGTGAAGGACAAACCAGCAAATTTATTGCCTACTTTAATTTCCTTGGTAACTTGGACTGCTGAAAGGAATTCATTGTTTCCAGTGAATACTTGATTTGTTGTAGGATGTCGGAGGGCATATTCACTTAATTTACGTCCATTTAAAGTTTCCATGGTTACGTCTAAAATATAATTCAAAACCAAACTCCGTCAGCGTTAACCTTAAAAGTTTTTTTCTGATTTTTAATGATGAAATTGTCAAGTTTTGATTTACCATCGACAATAACGTTGTCAGTAACAATTTCCTTTAGATTGGTTGCTCGATTGGTAAAGATGGCATTTTTCAAATGATCATTTACATTGACAGAATTTAATGTGTCCTTCACATGTAAATTCTTCGCAGAGAGTTGATTATTTTGGTAAATGACATCCCCAAGAAAGTTAACGGGACCTGAAATGATAAAGAAAATTATTCATTTTGTTCTAAAGGTACTCTATTAATTAAACAAGTATTGCTTGTCTTTTTAGTTACCATTAACTTCGTTGTCTACAGTAGCCAAAACAACATCATTTTTCAACTTGTTCTCATATTGCCCCAAACGACTATCAAGTTGAATAAAATCTCGTTCATTCTGAGCCATCCTTTTGAACTGGTCATCATCCAAATTTCTATTGCGTCCCATTCTCAAGGTCTTGAAATTTATTCAAATTAAATATTTGTTTATAAGGTATGTGTAATTATACACGCACAACATTGTTCGTATCTGTTTCCACACATTTTAACTGTAAATTGCATTTACCTGCGATCTCAAATCCCCAACTTCCACCTTTTCCACAAAATTAAGAGTGCCCCTGATAACCACGGTTGAACTATCAAGTGAAGGAGCAGAATTTAGTCGTGATTCCAGTGCATCCAAATTACGTTCCATTTGTGTGTTGGCACGAGTGCACCAGGCGTACACTGAAGTTACTAGTTTTCGGTGATCATTTCTTGTTTCAAAGTTAACTTCAAACATGCCGTTTTCAATATCCTTTTTTTGTGTGGCAACACCTGCAAAATAATAGATAGATGCGTTGCACATCATTGGGATGTCTGCAATTTGTTTTATAAATGTAACATTTTATTTAAATCAACTTACTAAAGTACGACTTTCCATTGCTATTCAGATGCCTCATGCTAATGGAAAATGGCGAGTTATGTTGCGCTGCATAATTCTGATTGAATGTCTCCACAAAAGTCCAACCATTATATTGAAACATACGTATACTATGAAAGTCTGCAAGGGCAAGGAAGAATTTATCGCCATCCTTTACCGGAAGAAACTGCAAGGCGCCATAGGTGAAAAAGCTCTTGAAAGGGAGAAAACGTAGACCGCCGAATTTCATGATGGTAGATTGCAACCAAAATTGCGGCTTTCCATTTTCATCTATTTAAAGCATTTAATTAAGTTATCTAAAATGTCCTTACGAGAAAAATTTAAATGTGTTTTATAATTGATAAGAGTAGAGCATTCACCTCTTTTGCAATTATTGGCAATAGCGATAAAATGTTCTTGTCTTCTTTCATCCGCGTTGGAAAATGTAAAGTGTCGAATGTCCTTGGCTCCATGGGTTTGTATTCGTTGAAATGACACAAAACGGGATTCCTTATGATGGTACTTGAAAATTTCAGACTGGATGCTTGTGGAGCCTGTGTCATCTTGATAATTTGCAATTGCAAGGTAGTCATGAGAAAACATGGAGAAATGCTGAATGGACTGAGGATTATTAGCAGGAACTTCGGATACAAAATCAAAATAACCGCCTTGCCAACGGTAATTTGGAACCATAACTGAGTAGCTGGTTTTTGTGGAACTGATCACAGATTTTTCAGGAGCAAGTGCCAGAAATAGTTGGTTGGCTTCTTCACCCATCCCAGTCCTGTGTTTATAAAATACAACAATTAAGCCAAAAAATAAAATTTCAATTTTTAATCAAAATTACATTTTAGTTTACTTTAAAAAAAGATTCTTACCACAAAGCACTGCTTTTTGCAAAAGGCAGGTGGATAGTTTGTGTCTTTTCCAGCGTGTTATCTGAAAGATCAACGCGATACAGAGTGGAACCCGTGTTAATTGTTTCCGTAGATCCTGCCACTTGTGGGTCATGGTTTACCGTGGAAAAAACAAACCAATCTCCTTTTATGTCAAGAACATCTACAGTAACTGCGTCAGGAGCGCTGGTGGTGAAAAGTTGTTTTTGTTCGAAATTCTGTCATAAAAACAAATAGTTGGTTAGGTATGTTCCAAAGTGCATTCCTCATAGTCATCATCCACAAAATAAGATATTTATCTCAAGTCACCTTTTCGTTAAACTGATACATGATTAATTTCCTTTCTTGATCGGATGTCTCCTCAATGGCGAACACAAATGATTGATCATTAATTTGTTTGCAATTAATATCAACAGCATTTTTCCCATCATAGTGCTGATGTTTCTCACGGTTTACTTGATTGATGACAAATGTTCCCTCTAAAATATTAAAAATCCAAATGTTTTCAGGGTTAAATCATAGTCCCACTTTTTCATACATTTTTTTGTATACTTCATAATTGTAAAACATTTAAAATGTGTACTTAACCACTCTCATGATTCAACGTTTTTCTTTTGCTCCTCGTCCTATCGAGGGTGCCCTCTTGAAGAATAGTCGCCCTTTTAAATCTTGCGTGATCACTTTTATTGCTTGCATTATGATCGTGCTCACTAAATCTTTTGAACTTTTCAAAGTACTCCTCTGTCTCAGGAGGAAATATTTCTTGTGCTGTTCTTTTGTACTTTTCCACATGCTTGGCTATTAAAAGTTTCTTGGTTTGTCTTTGTAAAAGTGTTACTTTGTCGTCACTTTCAACGATAACAGCAGCAGAACAACAAAGAAGCAGTTGTAACAAATGAATAAATGTAAAAATTATCATGATAATAATAGTCGAATAATAATTGTCTAATTTTCTGTCTATCCTTTTTGAACAAACTAATTTAGAATTTTGGGTTTCAGGTAACAAAAATAACAAAATAAAAAATATAATTACAGTAATATAAATAGTTAACACTTTTCTAGTAATTGCCAAATTAGTACCAAGCAAGGGAATCTTCAACTGCATGTTACGATTACGCAAAAGTGCAAATGATAAATAAGGCACTGCTCTTGGTACTTAAATGCACTTTGTAGTAAACCATTTTTGTTTACTGGACATCCAACTTGTTTTTATCCTTTTCTATTTTCTTTCCATGTAAAAATGTAACATTGTATCCTGACTGCAGTTTAAATTTCAACATCAAATGTAGCAGTCATTAATCTTATGTGTATGTCCGTTATCATAAATTGTATACTAATTTAGATTTCTTCCGTATTCATTGCAGGTATGAAAAAATGTATCATAACAATTAAAGGAGCAGGTATGGAATACATTGGGAAACTACATTATAGAAAAGTTTCGGGATACGCTACAATGGTAATCAAATGGAAAGCTTGTGATGGGGATGGATACCAAGAAAAAACCAAACAGATTTCCTCAGGGCAGGCAGGGCATCATCTTCAACAATTAGCTTGATAACGGAAAGTAATTTGCATTTTAGACACATCAACGTTTCCATGTCCATCCTTCATTTTCATCGTATACCAGAATTCGGCTTTACAACAAAGTGATTTTCAGATTGAATATGCAAATCTTCAAGATTATCTATTTGCATTCATAAACCAAACTACATCCTTCATCCTGAAACTGGAGTCAGAGAGAGAAGCATTTCATTTTCAACCTTCATCGTCATATCAGCATCAGCATCAAGGATCATCTTTAGAGCCAAAAACCGCCACAACTCTTCCAGATTCTGGGTTTCTTCCAGTTTTACATATTAATTCTCACAAACAGCAAAATAGACGCTCTTTGTCATTGTAGCTGTAGCACTACAAGTGAGTGTGGATGGATGACCGTTTTTGTCACATATTATCAATCGTTAATTAAATGTATGTATTGTGTGTATACTGATATTACTAGCTTTTTTGTATTTTGTATTCCTCGTGCATTGCTGTACCAGTTATATGAAGCCAGTAACGAAGCCAAAGCCACATGGAAATTGAAAATGGAAGCCTCCTTCATTGCATTGAAAAAAATGAAGAAAGGCAATTTAACATATTGCATCTAATGCTGAATATTTAAGACAGGGGTCAAAGTCGTCGTCAAACTGAAGATTTTAGCATGTAACGCCAGGTGTTACTGCCGCCTAACCAAGTGTGTACGTGTTTCCTTCCAATTCCATCTCTCGTACCAGAGAACCAGATCATCATCTTGAATGTTAAATGTACAATGATATTTTTTTGGGTTTTAATTTTTAGTCTGTTGCAGAAATAAGTATATCATTTTGCCTATCAAACAGATATGTAGTAAGCACGTGGAACGACAAGGCATATTATATTGCATTAATGACTCTGTGATGACAAGACTGTTGACTGTATTTGATATGGAACAAGAACCGTCAACAGTTTATAATCGGCTAACGTATCGGCTGCATATATATCCATATCATGATTCTACCTCTTTTGGTATTAAATATTAAAGTACAAGAAAAGATTTTCTTTTTGACTAAACGGTAGTTTTCTATTAGCGTAACACACAATTCTTCTTTTTTATGCAAGCATAGCATATCGTCTTATGACATTCGAAGAAGAAAATGCCATTGTGATTTGTGTGATCTATGACATGCTCAGTTATTGTGTATTGCAAAAAAATATCTGGCTTGTACGGACTGACACGTAGCTTTCTCAGTCTTTTTTAATTGGGAAAAGAAATATTTGTGCAACGTGTACAAAATTTGTGATAAGGGTGTGGTGTAATCATTACTTAAAAAATTAGGGAATAAAATAATAGACTAGTTTTCAAAAAGTGTTTTAAAAGGAGAAAACAACGTTCCCTGAGAATCAGCATCATGGTAAATATATAACCCAAGTTGTTTGAAAAGATTTACAATTTGCAAGATTTTTTTTCAAGAGAGAGGGAGATTTACAAGAAAGTTACATTATATTTATTGCAATAATTCTTGTATGGCTTTCTACAGAACTTTTTCGGTTTCGGCAATGGTCCAGAGATTGAGATTCTTTTGGATGGACAAGACAAGAGGAAAACTGCAGAAATAAAAACCGAGGATGGAAAGAGAGATAGGCACTTGCTATACTATGATGGAGAAACGGTATCTGGAGAGGTAAATTTTACTTTATATGGCAACACTTACAATTAACCATAAATGTGAGATAGAATGCGTGTATGTAAAGTAGGGTTACTTGAAATAATTTTCAAAGGGGAATACTTTAATTTGTTAGGTACAAGTGTCACTGAAAAGAGGATCCAGGCTGGATCATCAAGGTATACGGATTGAGCTGGTTGGTCAAATAGAGCTCTATTTTGATCGGGGAAATCACTCGCAATTTATAAATGTGACGAAAGATCTTGCAAGGCCTGGAGAAATAGCGCAAAATCGAACATTCAAGTTTGAATTTTTGAACGCTGCAAAACCTTTTGAGTCATACACTGGCATAAATTGCAAGTTAAGGTATTTATGTTATTTATGAATATGTATGCAAATTATTGGAGTACGGTGTCTGCTTCCTTGCTTGCCTTTAGTGATTCAGTTGTATTGATAATATTATTTCTGTAGGTATTTTCTCCGGGTTATTATTAGCAAGCGGTTGACAGACATTATAAAAGAGCGAGAACTGATTGTCCACACATTATCCCAATATCCGGATATCAATACCAGCATCAAAATGGAGGTGGGGATTGAAGACTGTCTCCACATTGAGTTTGAATATAATCGATCCAAGTTTCACCTGAATGATGTCATTGTGGGGAAAATTTACTTTCTGTTGGTCCGTATCAAAGTGAAGAACATGGAACTGGCAATCATCAAGCGAGAAACCACTGGTACTGGTGAGTGGTGGAGAGGCTGACAACAATTGTTTTATGTAGTTCCTGTTATTGAGTTGGAAATAATTTGTGTAAATTTAGGTCCCAACACTTTCAATGAAAATGAGACAATTTGCAAATTTGAAATCATGGATGGGGCTCCAGTTCGTGGGGAAAGTATTCCAATTCGCGTATTTCTTGCTGGAAATGATTTAACACCCACTTTCCGGGATATCAGTGGAAAGTTTTCAGTTCGCTATTATGTGAGTTAAAACAATTATTTTGTACTAAACGCGAAAAACTACTTTTAGTTTTATTGTATCTTATACAAATACTTGTTTTAACTTAACAGATAAACTTGGTCTTGGTTGACGACGACGAACGACGTTATTTCAAGCAACAGGTAAACATGTTTCTAAAGAACCTATTGACAAATTTCATCTTCAAACATGTGTATTTTTTGGAACGATGCTGATTGGGTTTGATTTTATTTTATAGGAAATCATTTTGTGGCGAAAGGCTGACAGAGCTCGCAAGACATTCCAAGCTTCTCTCCAGCAACAGCACAGGGAAATGCAAAATGCCAGTGCTCAGGTGGTGTCCCCAAATGCATCTGTAGCACCAACACCTGGATCATCGAAGAGTTGTCTTTTTAATGGAAACGGTAACCCTTCGATTGAATCTGTAACAGAGGCAGTGGAAGGTGAAACTGATGATGATGGTAAGGGTCAACCAGGGAATCATGATGCTATTGATGGCGGTTCTGCTTCTACCACCGTACCGCAAGACACTAAAGTGGGTTCTGCAGCATCAAGTGCAAATGGCAATTTAGACAAGTTCTCTCAAGAGTTCGAAAAGGCAGTGTCCTTGGTCAGTAATAACACTTTGTCTGATGATGGTTCTTCAGATGACGAAGTACCAACTTTAACAGGATCAGTGTGCCAGGCAGATGTTCACAATGTGTCCTATGAGGAGCCAAAGTTGGAAGCTGCTGGAGTTGGAACTGAGATTGGAGATAGGGAGGATCTGGGGTATTCTGAGAAAAAGGACACTTCTGATAGTTCTGATGGGAAAGAGGAATGAGTGGTGATGGTATGTTATAATTTTTGTCACATATGCAAATATGCAACGTTTTATCGGTAAAAATACCAAAATGGTAATTATTCTACGTGAGATTTTCATTGCAAGAATATTACAATTGTTAGAATAAAGTAATAGCGAACTTCGCATGTTGGGTTGCCTATTATGTTCCAACAATATTTTATTTCATCTTATACTTTTATGTTAACATACTTGCATTATGTTTATGTACTTATCAATTAATAAATATTGTACTTTATACAATAAATAAAAAACTAAGTTTTGGAAACTAGTAAAATAAAATTTTAAATGTGTAAGCAAAATTTTCTTGGTTTATAAAAGCGCTTTTTGAACTTGCTCCATGTCAACTTCTTTCATCGACCGATCCTCAAGCATTTTCACTGCAACGTATTCTGTGTTGTTGAAGTAGAAACGTTTGATACTCTTCAAAGCTTCATTTTCTTTTCTTTGTGTATCGATAATGCTGCCGGGAGGGATCAAAACATTGGCACCACTTCCTCCATTGGTGCAGTTACTGAGTACAATAGGGTAGAAAATGAAACAGTATATGGGTATCAGTATGATCGATCCGGTAGCAACTTCGGAACAATTAAACTTACATTTTGATTGAAGATCTGAGGATTGACAATGATAGTGTAACAAACGTATTAATAGAGAAATTACTCTTTACATGAAACAGCTTTTATGATCTTACCCCCAAACAATCTTCCTTCTTTTGGTAGTGAAGCCAACGTGCTCATGACTAGCATGGCTAGAAATAATGTCTTAAACATTGTTTTAGAACAACGTAATCTTCCCGAGCGATAACTGGAAATTAGATTTTTATGATTTTTACTTTTCTTTTGAAATATTACTTCTTTGTATTGTAAACTGATTTATTAACCTGACAGTTCACAGTTGAAAATTTTATGATAAAACTAGCGAGTGGGATTTGACTTTTTATACAAATTGTCAGTAAATACATTAAACTGCATATATACTACCGGCTCATATGCCAACATAACAACTCATGAAAACGTGACATTTGTTTAATTCTTTAACCATTTTTATTGTAATAAACAGAAACTTTGTAAGATTTGAGTATTATGAGCGCATATCCGCAAATATTCATTGGAATTCCCAGTGGTTGCTCTTAAAAAGTAACAGTCAACACATTGGTAACAATGATTGATATTGTGAAATTCAATATAAGCAATGTATGCATTTAACTTAAAATTAGGAGAATGATATAATATGAAGCACGCCTGAATTGAAGTTAAATGCAAATAATATGCGTAATTTCAAGGAATGGCATCTCCAAAAATAACAACAATGTCTGTGGAAAGAACAGTCGATTCGTATCTAAATACCGTAAAAATTGAACTTTAAATTTCGCCGGATACAATTAAGTACACTTTATTCAAACCAATTCATTTCTTACTCTGTATATTCAACATAAACTTATTTATTAATTTAATGACAAAAAATGGTAACACAGCACATAGCGAAATAAAACCCTTATCCCTTCTAGTTAATTTCAATTTCACGAAATCTTGCCCCTTTTACAAATTAGAATTGGTAGGGCGATAGTTCCTCTGGGCTTCCAACTCATGCCTAATCAAACGGCCTAGTTCCGGATGTACGTGACTGAATTGCTTGATAGCACGTTCCCGCAAAAATCCTTGAGCTCCTTTAAGATGCCCAGCAATATTGGATGCAAGTCGTTGTCGTTCATCTGACTTCAGCACTTTTTGCCAGAAAAGTGAAGCCTGCGAGAAATTATCATTGTCAGCAGAATTGTAACGTTGAACATCTCCAGAAAGTTTAAACGTTGATGCAGCTGCTGATTCATTAACCTGAGGTCCTCCAAAACTATTTGGAAAGTAGTTTGGTGCACCAGCCTAACATAAAACATTAAAAGTTGCTTAGCATATTAATTACCTGTACAGCTGAAAATTAATTCTTAATAATGATTCATCTACCTGTTGTACATCCTGGCTCATGGGACCATCCCTAGAATAATTCCTCATTTTGATGGTCCTTAATGGACAGTTCACGGGGATCTGGTTGTAGTTAGCCCCAAGTCGATGACGATGAGTGTCATTGTAAGCAAACAACCTGGCCTGCAACATTTTATCTGGTGAAGGCTCAATCCCTGGAACCAAATTTGCAGGACTGAATGCCAATTGTTCCACTTCAGCAAAGTAATTTGCTGGATTGCGATCCAAGACAACACGACCAACGGGAATCAAAGGGTATTCTCCATGAGGCCATACTTTTGTCAAGTCGAATGGATTCCATCTAAATCTTTCAGCTTGCTCAAATGTCATTACTTGAATGTACACAGACCATGATGGATAGCGTTGTTCGGCAATGGCATTGAACAAATCATGAATGGAGTAGTCTGGATCATCAGCAGAGAGTTTATGCGCTTTCTCCGCTGGGAGGTTTTTAATTCCTTGATCCGTTTTCAAATGAAATTTGCAGTAAACAGGGTTCCCTTGTTCGTTTACAAGTTTGAAAGTGTGGGATCCATAACCGTTCATATGACGATAGCCATCGGGAAGTCCACGGTCCGAGAATAAGAAACAGGTTTGATGCGTGGATTCTGGACGAAGAGTGATGAAGTCCCAAAACATATCAGCATCCTTCAAATGAGTTTGAGGATTTCGTTTTTGTGTATGGATGAAACTAATTAAAAAAACAAATTATTTAAAACTTTTAGAAAATTAATTCAGATGACACATTTTATAATGGCTTGGACTTACCTCGGAAATAGTATTGGATCTCTGTGATGACAGCCAGCGGTAAAGGAAAGTTAGACAAGTATTTAATAATTGCTTTTAACCCTTCAATATCCAGCATAACATTTACATACATACATGGTAACACCTTGAATTGGCTGAGACCATACTTTTTTGTGTAATGTATGCAAAATCAAAAATATTGCACAGTTACATAAATGTACCATTATGGATGTAGCAAGTCTGCATATTTTTGACATTACACTCGTTTGGTCATATCTTAGCCAACTGTATTACTGTTGAAATGAAATGCTGGAATTAAAGGGTTAAAAGCGTTTCTGTTGCTATGATTATGAGTAATGGCCTTAGAAAGAAGATTGGAGTATTGTTGCCGGTCTAGAAAAAACGAAAATCAAAAAAGTAGACAGTAGACGTTACAAGTAGAAGAACCCACTAATTAAGAACTAGCAATAAATCTACATAAAAAGTTTATTTTAATTATATCGTATTCTTGAGCACCCACCAGATCCCAGTTTCCATCCTCAGTGTAGAATTTCACAGCAAATCCACGTGGATCTCTAACCGTGTCAGCAGAGCCACTCTCCCCTCCAACTGTAGAGAACCGAATGGCAACATTTGTTCGCTTTCCAATTTTCTCGAATACCTTTGCTTTGCAGTATTTTGTAATGTCGTTGGTAACTTCAAAGTAGCCGAATGCACCTGAAAATTTAAGGTTAGGTTATTTTAATGCCTAACTTCAACCACATTTTAAACACAGAGATATTTTTTTGCGCGTTGCATATTTACCAGCTCCCTTTGCATGGACCTGTGTAGAGAAAAAATCCACATGATTAGTGAACTGTCAACGTTAATTAATGAATTGTTGCATCAGAGATTTTTTAATTGATTGATTCTACTCACCACTCTCTCGGGAATCCTTTCCCTATCAAAGCTTGCCAAATGGTCGACCAATGTTGTATCCTGAAGCAAAATTGGTCCACGTTCCCCAACAGTTAATGAACTTGTCAATGTTGCCATAGGACAACCATGCGAATTCACAACTCTGTCCGGTTTCTAGTTTGTAAAATGCAACATTCCACGCTATTAGTTGAAATACAACACATAAAAATTGATTATCTCTTCACATTCGATTTTCCATTAAATCTTACCGTGTTCCTGGACTTCCAGTGAGTCATTTGATCTGCAGCTTTATCCCGTCCAGTCATCCTGGCACGATATTTATGATCTAAACTGTTTAAACTGCAAATTTTGAAAACTGAAAAATTATAACTTGTCAAACGCACCAATTACTCAGCTGAGAAATAAAGTAATTCTCCGTTTTGATTTTTACGCTTGACGACTGACTACACGGATGAATGTAATGTATCGTCAGTGAGAGCTGTCATTGACTAACTGAAGCAAAAGTCATGAGAACCAGGCTGAAGTAAACAAGTTGAGTGGGCTCTTTCTGACCAAAAAGTTGTCCAGCAACAGCAATCCAACCAAAGGTTTCACACTCGACTACGAGCAATTGATATCTCTCGTGTTTTTAACAAACAAACAAGTATTCATGCCAATTTCCATATTATCATCGTGCATTTTCATGTCATCTTACTTGTCAATTCATTCGATTTTCCTCTGCATATTATGGAATTATAACTAAAACTAAAAGATTACAGAGAGTGTTTACAGGAAAGGAAGGATTTACCAATAAAATATTAGATGATAAAAAATGGCTTCTAATTGCTGACATGCAAACAATGGTCACAGTACAACGCAAATTAATTATTCCCATGACAACTTAAATCTTGAATCAATATATGCAAAAATTTGACAGAAAGATTGTATGTTATGGACTATTCCAGACTATTCCAGCTTGTCCGTCCGTTTGATATTTTAGAAATTAAAAATTACTACATAGAATTTTAATTTACTTGTCCTATTTAAACTTTATATCGATTGTTGATGAAACTGTCAATTGATGAACAACGACAAGTGATTTAAAACCAATGAAAAACATATAAAAGAATGCGTTATACGTACAATACCAGGCTACAGCTACGAAGTCGTTTTGAGGTTTTTCTTGTTAAAAATTAATTACTTGAATAAAAATTAACTTACAAGATAAATTAGAATTCTGAATTTTTTAAAAGATCTATCAAAAAGAAATGACGTCGTACTTTAAAAAGTGTACAAAGTAAAAACTATGCTAATTAGTAATTAATACCTAACTTGTACTTTAATTTTTAAAAATTCATTAGTTCGTTAATTACAGTTGCGTGTATACACGAGGGTTTTTAATGCCAATGCCATGTCATAATATATAATTTGTAATAAATTCATATTCAAAATTGTTTTTTAGCTTCAATTGAAAGCATAAAGTATTGTCAGTAGCCACATGCATCATTCTGAAATGTAAGGTTGGTTAGATAATCTGGTAGTAATCCGCTCAGATTGGTTTTCCACATAACTTTTTATCAAAATCAAATGATGACATTATATAATGAATGATGAATTGCTTATTGAACACTGAAGACACATACATAAACTTTTATCATGATTATTATTGACTATCAACTATATTACCGAATTGTTTAAACTTTGCACTTTATTACCGGAATACCATTTGTTATTGTTGATTATTTATTTACTGATTGTGACGCTTTTTGATGGCTCTAACCATATCGAAGTTTGGCTTTATCATTTGTCGCAGGATACATATATTTCATAATATAATGGTTTCAAGGATATCTGTATTTTTATCTTGTTGAGAAAATAATATGTTGATAAAAGTAACTTAAATGAGTCAGAGAATTAATAAAATTTGCCTGTCATTGAATATTACATATAAGCTTTTTAATTAGTTTAATTGGTACAGTATATGTATGTTCATCTATAAAAATAGTTAATTATGAATGCATTAAAATATATATTTGTCGCCTTAGATGACGTCTTATGTTGATTTTGTCAGGTTATGTTGAAAATGAATTAAAAAATATGAAGTTATGATGATAAGATAATTAAAAAGGGAAAACAAGTCAGAAAAATTCATTGGTCAAATCATTTCATCCAAACATCACCTCACCATCACACAGCTTATCAAAAACCAAACTGCAATGATAAGTAATGGAAATTTACTTATTGCAAGTATAATAGAAGTACTGTTAAATCATGCTGAAAAAATCAAATGTTATTTTAGAATTAAATCCGCATCTCATTTATACGTTTTTTTTGCATGTGTTCAGAACACAATTTTATTTCAACTTGTTTTCTTTTACATTTTGATTAAAATTATATTCATTAAATTGATTCTACAAGATACAGCAACATTTCTACTGACGACTACTTTGATTAATTTTGAGAATAGAATGAATTAATGGACGATGAAAGCAAAAAAAAATTTATGGTCTACACATTTGAAATTACTACTGTTTTTACTACACATAAACCTGGATGGAAAATTACACATTGGTTTTTTTTATCAGATTACTTCATTAAATTACTTTTTCCTCGCAAAATTCACCGATAAGCTTTATTAAAGGTAAATCACGCTAATTATTACGCACATCTTGGAAATAGCCACTTCTTTAGGAGTCCTTGTCCGCTTGTCCGTTTCCCTTGCCATTAGATGATGATGATTGCTCTTTGACAGCCGCAGGCGCAGGTCGGGGCTCCTCAGCACGTCGTACAAGTTGTAGCTGGCATCCACAGTAGATTTCTCTGCACATTGGGCAATCTGGATGATCTTTGGTCGACTTCACATTCCACAAAAGTACGCAAATGAAATGGAATACATGTCCACATGGCAACCGACAAGGCTTCTTATTTAAATAAGAAGCAAACATCTCGAGCATCAAAAGCACACTTGCAATTGATGTTGGCCGTACACGCAGGCTATCAACTTTGTCGTCCAAGCATGATTGGTCCCTTATCTTCTCAAGGCAGATAGCACAATCCGTCATCTAAAATGGTTCAAAAAAAATATATATATGGGAAAAATTAGTGAAATAATTTAATTACCAAAATAATTTCACAATATAAAAAATTCAATTAATAAAATAAAATTACGATAGAAACTTTTCAAAAAAGTTGACAGTAGTTCCAAAAAATGTAAACTTGTTCTGTGTTACGAATATTTACATATGTATACTTTTTTTAAACAAAAGCCAATTTATCTGAATTCACGGGGCTCCAATCTCATTCTGATAGTTTGATAGTGAGAATCTATTCTCTATAAATTTCACTATTGTAGTTAAAAAGCAATAAAAGTAAACCATATGCGGATGGATAGTATGATGTAAATCTATAAGACATAAATTTTCATCTTATTATCAGTACAAATTATGAATCCAATCTAAGTAATAAAACAATATGACTTCTGGTCCCCGAATCCAATAAGTTATTTTTCATTATTGTCAATTGTCACAGTCATAACCAATACGCGTGCTTTTTTATAGGTGTATTAAACGTGTTTATAGGCTTTGTAGAACAAACGTGTGAAGTATTGCAATAAATGTTAAAACTATGAATGCATTCTAGTCTAGTTGGAATATATTTATTTTAATTCCAGAAGATACTGTCATGAATTACAATGAATGTATTTTATGTCGTTGTCTTTTTGCGTCAAGGTTGAATAAGTAAAAAAATAATAATTAACACTGAATTTCATCTGATTACATTTCATCTTTTATTATTTTTAATTAAAAGACCCATAAAAGTATGTTCATTTATGATACTACTACAATCACTTGATATGATAATACTGAATTGTCAAATTTTAAAGTCTAAAAAACTCAATTTTCCCTTCACCAATTTCTACTATAAATTGGAATCCAAAGTTTTAATTAACCAATTTTAATAAATGATATTAACCTTACATGCTATGTATTGAATTGAAATAACATTGTGATACATTTATAACTGTAATTGTATTCATATTTCAATATTATGCTGCTTATGTAACCAGAAACAGTACCCATCAAAAAATGTGATTGTCATGAATTCTTATGCAGACAATGCAGCTTTTAGCATATTCCCGAATTCCGGATTAACTTGCGCAAAGTTGTTGACAGTACGTGTACGAATGGCTTCAGTTGTATTTTTCAAGCTTCCAGCAATATTGTTGACCAATCGTTGTCTTTCCTCGGGGGAAAGAACCTTTCGCCAAAAGAGGTCCACTTGAGAGAAATTGTCTTCGTCTCCGGTATCCTTGCGCACAACATCTCCACTCAATGGAAATTTCGCTTGGATTGCAGATGGACACTCGTGTGGGCCATCGAAGCTGTTTGGGAAGTAGTTGGGAGCTCCGCCTTGTCTATTGTCCACTCGCATAGGACCATCTCTCGTGTATGTAGACACTCTCACTGTGGCCATGGGACAGTTCACGGGGATCTGGGCGTAGTTAGCCCCAAGACGATGCCGATGAGTGTCAGTGTAGGAGAACAAGCGGCCTTGCAACATTTTATCAGGAGAAGCCTCTATTCCTGGAACCATGTTGGCTGGGCTAAAGGCTATTTGTTCGATATCGTTGAAGTAGTTTTCAGGATTGCGATCCAGGACAAGCTTGCCCACTGGAATAAGTGGGAAGTCAGAGTGGGGCCAAACCTGGGGGTAAGATATAAGTTTATTAAACTGTTAATGTGAATAAATATTAGAATTTAAAATTAGAATTCAAGATACCTTTGTCAAGTCAAATGGATTCCACTTATATTTCTCAGCTTGCTCGAAGGTCATCACTTGAATGTAAAACGACCAAGATGGAAACTTTCCGTTAGCAATGGAATTGTACAAGTCCCGAATAGAGTAATCCGGATCTTGCCCTTCAAGTTGTTGGGCTTTTTCTGGTGGAATGTTTTTAATGCCTTGGTCAGTTTTAAAGTGGAATTTACAGTAAACTGCATTCGCATCAGCGTTGACGAGCTTGAATGTATGGGAGCCGTAGCCATTCATGTGACGAAATCCATCAGGAATTCCACGATCAGAAAAGAGGAAGCACACTTGATGAGTGGTCTCAGGACGAAGGGAAATGAAATCCCACATCATATTCGCATCCTACAAAATAAATTTAGATTTTTGTCAATATGAATATATTCACTATTGAATAAACTAATATATCTGTTTGTTGTGTTGACTTACCTTTAAGTGAGTTTGAGGATTTCGTTTTTGGGTGTGAATGAAGCTGAATAATAAATAAAAGTTTTAGTATTTAAAATATCATTCCTTCTGTTTAAAGCATAAAATATTTTAATCAAGCAGTACCTTGGGAACAAAATTGGATCACGCAAGAAAAAAATGGGAGTTGCATTTCCAACCAAATCCCAGTTTCCATCATCAGTATAGAATTTCATGGCAAACCCTCGAGGATCCCTAGCCGTGTCAGCAGAGCCACTCTCACCTCCAACCGTGGAGAAACGGACCGCTACGGGGGTTCGTTTACCAACCTTTTCGAATACACGTGCTTTAGTGTATTTGGTGATATCATGTTGAATCTCCAAGTAACCAAAGGCACCTTAAAAAAATTCAGACAAAAGTAAAGTTAGATTGGGAAAGGTTTTTCTGCATACCTAGCGATATTGGGGTAAATTGAGAATCGCTTGAATTAATCAAAAATACAATGCATTCGCAAATTGTTCATTGAAGATATGTAAACTTAATGTGTACACATCACATATTAAAACCACTCTACCAAACAAACAATGGTTTCGACCGATTTTCTAACTTCACGCATTTGACACGCAGGGATTTTTGTGCATAAACTTTGTAAAGTCTTCCCATAGTTTTTTTTCGTTTCTTTCATGTATCAAAAGGAAATGTCGACCGACAAGCCATTATATCAATTTGTCATTTTGCGACAAGTTGTCACATTTTCTATGCATAACGGCTTCTATCTATTCACTATTCAATGAACTACTGTAATCCATTTTCCAGTGAGCGGATTATCATTAAAATCATCCTTCAAACAAACAGATATTGTGAAACCATAGAATTCTAAGCCAACATACGAAAATCAGTGCATTACACTCCTATGCAGTATTTTACTGGCTTTCATGGCTTCAAACCATAATCAAAAAATGTTGATGCATTATATAATTAAGCTACGACAAGGTGCACCATAGAAAATGTAAAGCTATCGTAATGCCTGAGGCACTGGTAATTTTATTGTAGTCTTCTTTGTGAGCGTATAGTTTATACTAAACACATTGTATTTCAAAGCGTATTAATGCTGCCATTTTTGCAGGAGACGCTTTTGGCACATGATTTATCATACAATTTCTTATCCCACCTTTCCTATTGAAATGTCTGTTTTTTTCCTTGAAGATCAATATAGGTAAAAATGTTTATTCAATGGAGGAAGGAAAGGATACATTCATAAATGCAATTTTGTTTACAAGTTAGTATTTTTATAGGGACACCGAACATTCATCATCATCTTAAAATTCAATTCCCTTCTTCCCCACCACCATCTTTACATATTATACAAGTTGAGAAAATGAAAGAAAAAAGTTTGTTGCAGGTAACTGATTGTGAGTGAATAAGATTTTTTTTGCACAGTTGGGGCCAATGAACCTCTTCTTCGTTGTGGTACTAAAAACAGCCTTGTTTTTTAAAAAGTTAATAATATTATTATGTCGTTCATCTTTAGGTTATTCTGGCAGTAGGGTGGTGAAAATCTATACAGGTATATTAAAATGTGCTCTTGGGATATAACATTGCATTGCAAGAATGGGAAACAAGTAGGAAGCCACAGTTATTTGGTTTTATGGTGGCTTTTAAAAAAATTCAAATTTTTAATGTGCTCACGAAGAACGCCAAGTCAGAGTAACTATGAATGGTCAAGCCTACGAATGAACAAAACAAGTTGATTGAGGGAAAGGGAAAGAGAAGGGGACATCACATCACATTACATACTTATATAAGCGTATATACTGCTAAGGTGACTTTCAGATTTTTTATGGTGACTGTTGATGATGATGATGATAATGATGACGGTGCAACGATACTTATATAATTGACGTGTGAATCTATTCACAAACAGATAAATAATGCTCCTCAAGTGACAAGAAGTTCAATTATTTATTTCGCTTGTAATGTTCATCATCTTCGTGATTTCTGTAGAATGTAACGGATGTCAAGTCAAAGATGCAATTTTCTTAATAATTTACTGCTGCTTCCAATTTTCTCAATCTTAAGTTTTACTTTTTTAAATAGTGCCATGTCAAAATCCACAACATCTCATTGAAAAAAAAACTCATCAATGTAACTTTTAACGTAAGAGAACTTAAAAGTTTAATTTGGTTCATGGCAAACTTTTAAAAATAAATAAACAATTGTCAGTGCACTCATATAATTTCCAACTTGCATAAGAACTTAGAAGAACACCGGTCGTTATGAAATTTTAACGTGTAACTAAATCTACATTATTACTTTGCTTTACAGCTTGGGACAGCAAGGGAACATTTTTTTGTTGTGATTTGCAAATTGAAATTATTTTGTCCCCGTTTTATGTACATGAGAAAAAATATAAGCAGGGGTGCAACCATTTTTCCCGTTACGTAAACTCAAATGGCTGTAAAACTAATCTTGCATCATTATTGTAATAATCATGATGATCAGCCTCCAACTTTTTTAATTATTACTTCAATAAAACTCTGCATGATACATTAATTATTACTTGGTTTTGGTTTTTGGCAAAAGAAAAAAATCTTTAATTCTGTGAATTCACAGTCAATCCTGCTTCAGGCTGGATTACGATACAAAATGATGGCTAATGATGGATAGGTATTCATTCACTTTATTGCATGGACTGAGCATAAAAAACACTCAACTGTAAAAAGGTTGAAAGAATGTACAAGGCAATTGTAAAGCATCAAGAGTAGCAGTTTGTATTGTGCCAACATTTTGTGTGATGTGATGATGAAGTGCAAAAATTGTCAGTAAATCGGTCTGTTTACGATCATTCTAATTTTTGATGATATGTACGATAAGAGTGAAGAGTGTTTTTCTCAAAGTTGTTCTAGTGGCAATGTCATTAGAAGGATATGCATCATGAAGTGTTTAGCGTTTTAAATTTAATGAGTGCAAAAACTGTTTACCTCCTCCTTTTGCATGGACAACACGTTCTGGAATTCGTTCCCTATCAAATGCTGCCAAATGCTCGACGAGATTGGTGTCCTGCAACAATATATGGCCGGATTTCCCAACGGTCAGAGATGTTGTCAAGCTTGCTACAGGGCATCCATGTGCATTAACTGCTCGATCAGAGGTCTAAAATACAAGGAAAGATATAAGAATTACTAAAAATGGAGAGCTTAATGTTTTTTATGAATTGTTTGTGTGTTGGGATTAATGAAAGCGTCAATGTACTGTTTTTAAATCAATGTCCTTTCAAAATTGATTTTGTTGCGTGACAAATAAAAAAGGATGAATAGAATCGAATTAAAATCTATCAAACAAAACAGGCATACATACATACATAGAAATTTGGCTTGTGGAACAAATTGTAAATTACTTTTTTCCTATTGCATTGACTTGACAGCAGTGTAATCGTAATCTAAACAACAGTTAGAAAGAGGGAGAATGTATAAGCATTACTGAATTAATTGCAAAGAAAGACAAAAAACTACCCTTTTGAACTAACACTTTTTCATGATTTAAAAACACGATTATTAAATTATCACAATTCTAATTTTTTGTATCAACCAAAAAGCGGCACTATGAACTATGTGATTATGTGATTTCAGTGCCTACTATTTTGCTAAAGTTGATTCTACGTAGCACAAAAACAGACGATTAGAGGATATTATAGCAATTTGCTGTTTTTTTTGGAAGCTTTGGAAAGTGTGAACCTCAGATCACAATCACAGATAGCAATTTCATTTTTGACGCATGCGCTTACGAAACGAAAGTTAAACATTTCAGTTTAATGAATTTGCAATCCAAATATTTGCACAACTCATTTCTACACTGCGCTTGACTTCTAGCTAGACTGTCAGTACTTTGTAAAAATGTGTGCTCAAGGTCATGCGAATGATTTCTAAATTAATTTCTTAGAAATCTGTATGACGGGAAAAACCTGAGAAAATCTCAGGTCTTTTTACTTCCAAGTAAGCCAATATGTAAATTTTGGAAAGACAATATTTTTACCAAAAATAAATTTAAATACATAATAAGTTATCTTGACGTACCTCATTTTTCTTCTGCCAATCCACCAATTGATTGCTTGCCTTGTCCATCTTTTTTTAAATCACGTATCACGTCGCCCCTTTCTCGTCTACACAAAGTTTCTAACCAAATTTTTGTCAATGCACCAACAACAAAGGTAACGTCCACTTTCTGATGTGTGTTTTTCCGTTGAACGCTTGACAGCGAATGAAGGTGCTTGTCAAGATTGCTTCGCACATTTAAGTTTACACCTTCTTTAAATGCATTATATTGGCTACCTACCTGCTCTCAACTCACTTCATCGCTTTCAATTTGTTTGTGATGATGATGATCATCAAAAAGGATTACAGTTTACAATGTTGTTATGTAGGTTGAAAGGATGCAATACTGCAACGCTACATTATATCCTGTACATGTGTGTGAGAATATATATGATTTTTTACTTGCATTCTGTACTCATAATTATTGTTACCTTTTGTATGAAATGATTCATCATGATTGCTAAACATTTTATGCACAAATGTAATTGCTATAGATGGATTAATAAACAGTATGAAATTTTCTTTACTAAAACAAAAAAATAATATTGTTTAACAGCAGTACAGTAATAAAAATCTTAAGAATTGACATTTTCGATTATTGCAAACAGCATAAATAATCTCACATTAGATAATCAGTATTTACATAAAAAACATGTCATGGCAAAAATAGTACAGTATTTTTTCAGCAAAATGTTTTCTTCGCTTTGCAGATTATATAATCAATCAATTTTTTCATAGCTTTTTTTGTTACGGTTTTCTAGGAAATATCAATTTCACAGCAGATTGGACCGCTGCACTGCCTGACATTTTTCTTAATCTAGACTCGACTTCCTGTTGACAGTCGCAAGTATTCAAGTCAAAAAAATATCCACTACTGCACACCTTCGTCTCTCGACATCCACACATGCAAGTGTCACTGTCCCACACTCGATTATTCGAGTTTTGTATACATTGCTGATATGCTTGTGTATTTGTGCAAACACATGAACACTGACCCTCGACATATTGGTGATGATGACTTTTGCAATGTTCCTTTTTAGTTCTGCATTTGCATTTGCAGGACTTGTGTCTCTCGATTTTCACAGAGGTGACGTTTACAAATTCTAAAAGTGGGCTGCCTCCATTACCGTCACCAATGTAACCAAGCGTGGTAATCTGCGAAACAAAGTATGTTTTGTAAGTGCATCATAATATTTCAATATATAGTGATGATGAAAGTTATTCACACGCATAAACACAATTTTTAATTGATAATAATTAGCTTACAGGAAATTCAACCATTTCAGTGGATTCTGGTTCACACACTGTAATATCTGAAAAACAGCATCCCCCGCATCTAAAGTTTAAAAAAAATTGATAGTTGCATTAATGAAATTTGATGACAAAAATGGTTATTCTGTTTCAACTAAGCATGATTTCTATTTTAAATTACCTATCCACTTTCACACATTTTGGAATAATCAAAAGATGTGGCTCCACGGTAAGTGGTACTGTTACTGTCGTGCTTTCTGGGGTACATACTGGTAAAGTTAGACTTGGCTTTGATTGAACTGAATTTGTTTGGAATGGAGCTCCATTTACAGCTTTATTAACGCTAGATTGAGCTCGTGCTTCCGGAATAGTGCTGCCTGATCTGCCTGTGAAAAGAGAAAATCAAATCAATGAAAAAGTAAGTTTATCATCATCACCAGAACCACACGAGAGATAACCTCTGAACTAAATATGCACAGCAGAACATTTCTTGGAAATGTTTATCATAATTAAAGTAAACAACTTTACTAAAACGTAATAAAAATGAAGCTGAGCAAAGTACACATTCAGTAGTATAATTACACTATATTAAATTAGCCAACAAATATTCCCACGACTGATCTGATTTGATTGTTTGTTTCTATCTCACCTTTTATTGGATTAATAGGAATAGCAACGCCACCGTATCTTAAAGATGGACCAGGTAGAGTAAATGGTTCTTGGGCTTTCGTTACGACCACTTTTTCTGTCAAAATACAAATTAAGTTGATATTTTATTAAATAAGCCCATCATTTTTTAGTGCAGTTCGTAATTATTTTATGCTTGAAAATTAACTCACCACTTTTCATTGTTAGAATTGGGTTGCCTGCAGAGTCAGTTAAGAACTCTTCCTTTGTGTTATTATCTTGGACCACTTTTGTATTGTTAACGTAATTTTTGAAAAATGATGCTAAATTCTGTTCAGTGCCAAATTTCACGAGAGCACTTAATGGAATCTGAAAAAGACATAATAAAAAAACACAAAATGACAATTAGACTTAAATTAAATTCAAAAAATTAACATTTCATATTTATATCTCATTGTATAATTCATGTGTATTTTTTATGTCGACCAGCCATCAAAAAATTTGATGTCACCGATTTGGCTGATTTTTGGCATACATGTTAGTA
>JAQFXM010001093.1:0-36365 GCA_034693345.1 Entomobrya multifasciata | reverse complement strand
TTTTTACTGTTTCCATGAAAGACGTGGCTGCTTGCACTACATCTCCCCTACATATTTCTATGTCAAAATACATTGGGAGAGACAGTATATCAAGCGATATAAATTCAATACGACTTTATTATTGAATGGTAGAAGATACTTAATTCAAAAATCAGAAAAATGCATGACTTTATTTTAATAAGGGATATTTTGTTCAAGCTTCCTCATAACATATGTTCATCAGTAAGTACTATTTACAGTCTAATCTTCAAGGTTTTTACAAATTCATTATAACATTAGTTGTATAAATTATGTAAATTTCTGCACGCATTTTAAAATATAATTATACCATGTGCCCAGGCATATCTAATTTTACATACCCTTGCAATAAGTTGTAATTTGTGTAGTTTACCTTCAACATCAAGAAGTCTATATGTTCCTTAACAGTGTTAGATACTCAACTACACAGAAATGCATTTGAAAACATTGCGTAATTCTTTGAATTAAATGCCAAATCACTAGCAAAAACCGAATAAATATATTTGACAAAAGGAGGTATAGTATTTGAGAATAATTATCATATAAACTAGTTAATATTATTGCCGCTTCTGGAAATTTATAAATATTTTGATTTCGCAAAGTTGTGTCATAGTTTATTTTCTAGGCGAATATTTTGACTCCCATTGGCACTTAAATCGATCAATATTTTGATTTGATATATTGCAGGATAATAAAATTTAGGTAAATGGGTCTCTCATTGGAAACTTTAGGTAGAAGACAATGTCAGGTTTCCGACTTTCAAAGCCTTATTATGACAATGAACGGTAGTTCAACCGAGACTCTGTAAACTTACGTTTCTGTCCTGGTGTCGTGTCATCATAAAATTGAATAAAATTCTGTTATGTTATATATGGTATGCATTTCTGAACTACGATTTCGAAGACATATTTTAGTTTTTGAGTCATTATGCGATATAACATACAAACATGGTATTCTGAATTACTTGTTCACATGACAATGTTTCTAAAAATGCATGTTGCATTTGACAATTATCATCAAATTAAAGGCTGTCAATGCTTATAAGTACCTCAAATACTTACATGTGGACAAACATAACAAAATGATATTATGTACGTATAAAGTAATTGTAAAACTGTTTTCTGAACAATAAGGGCCTGCATGCATGCAGCCTATTGCATGTTCTTTTGTAGAAAATAAAAACATACATTTTTAGCTTTCTCGTGAGCAAACAAAGTACAAAGTTTTGGATTAGTGATTCATAAAACATACACATACACAAACATGTAAAAGCAATGTACTACAACGATCAGCTGAACTTGCTTCTGTTTTGTTTTGGTTCCTTGCTAAACATGCTCACATTCATACCAAAACACTGCATCGGTTCAGCTGTCAATTAGTGTTTTCTGCGTTCACTCACAGTTGGTCATTCTAACTTTGTTAATTAATATTTAAACCATCACTATTACAGTTTTTATCTTTTAAATGTAAAATGGCTAGTGATAAACTGCAAAAATGCTGTCTAGTTTGTTCGACACCTATATCCATCGAACAAAACACAGTGGAAAAATTAGACATTCTTTTCCTTCTACAAATTTTATTAGAGATTCCTCCAGAACACCAATTAATTAGTAGCATCAAGTCGTCACTTAATTTGCTTCAACTTTGTGATCAGTGTATAAGTACAGTTTACCATTGCAAACAAATTTACACAGAAATATCTGAGAAAATTGAAAAGTTTTGGGAAACCCAAAATAATCTACTGAATAATTTCAACGCCAATCCGGATTTTCCAAAAATTGGTTCCGGAGATGAATCAAATACTTGGGCCACTCAATGTAGAAAATTTGTACAGTATCGTAAGTCAACTAAATTCATAACAAACGCAGTTGTTGCATTAATGCATCATATTATTTCTATACAAAAATCAACAATGAAATGTATCCTAAATGTTCTTTAACATTTGCGCAGATGATTTTTCTGGATTCGGATATCCGTTTGTCATTCAGGATTTAGAAACACTGCTAACTTCTGACCACAAAACACCATCATTACCACAAAAATTACCTCCTGGTGTTACTTGTACAGTTGCAAGTGAAAGTTCATCATTTAAGGACTCAATTCCTAATGATTATTCACAAAATTGGAATGCCAAACTACGCACTAATGTTACATGTACACTGACAGGGGAAAAAACCTCGATTATTGGAATATCAAACGATAATGATGACTCTCAAAATGAAAACAGTTCATTAAAAACAAATAAAATTTTGTATCCTTCTCCAAATAACGTTACAATTTCCATTGTACAAGATAATAACGACAACAGTAACATATGTGAGGATAACGAAATATATGAAAATTCATCCGACGAATTATCAGAAAATAACGAATCCGAATTGGATGAATCATATCAACCTAAAATGATACGAATCATTATTGCTCCATCAAGCGATTCTAAAAAACGGACATATGACCACAATAGACTTAATAGTTTAAGTGATCAGCATAAAAATGAATACAATTTTGCTCAGGACCCAGCCACTAAGAAATTTCTGTGTTTGGAACCTTCATGTTTAAAGTCTTCTGTTTCAAAACAATACATTACAAATCATTATGAAAGGGACCATTTAAAAATAAGAGAGAAGGAAAGTTTTCCTTGTGAGTGGCCGGAATGTGGGAAAATAATTGGTGATAAACAAACTTGGAAAGAACACATGGACAAGCATAAGGGTACGCCAAGTTATGAGTGTGAAAATTGTGGCAATAAGTTCTATTATAGGAAGAAGTTAGCGAATCATAAGAAAAGGGAGCATGGAAATGAAACAGTAAAATATCGTGCAGATAAGAAAGAAATTATATTGATAAAAGAACCTAAAAGACAAGTGGTAGAACGGGAACCAGTAAGGCAAACTCGTAAACGAAAACATATTCAAGAATTAGTGGTTAATCAAGAAATTTATAGGTGTGAGGTGCGGGAGTGTAAAGGTAGACGATTTAAGGATGGAATAAGATTGCAAGCTCATATGGACCAGCATAATGGAACCCCAAGAGAAATTTGTGGAAAATGTGGGCATCGGTTTTATTATCGGTTTCATTTGGACGAGCATCAGCAACAGTGTGAACATTCGTAAAAAAGATGTAAGATAAGTATTAAGATTACAGTACGTACTTTTTACTATATTACAATAATTGTTAGATAAATATTATGATTAAATTGTATATTTTTTACTATTTTGAAACAATTGGCAAAATAAAGATAATAACAAAAAATGTCAACTATGTGAATTATTTTCTATTAAGATTATTCATATTTGCAGGCATTTATATATGTATGTAAATAGATTTCTGTGTGAAGAGAAACAAACCAGAAGTGTTTAGTGCTGCTAGAAATCTCGGAAGTCTCTCCTACATAAACATTGATGTACTGAAAGTAGTCTATGCACTTATAAAACCCCGATATTTGCTCTTACTTCAACCGAATACAAATTAAATGCAGTGAGTTGAAGGACTACATTTAATTATATGTATATACTTAAATGAAGGTAACTAATCGTAAGTAAGGGTAGGTGTCTATCAGTTAACCTGACAAAATTCCACTGCGCCTATGTTTAATTGATGCCAATTATTGGTATCCTGGCTTAAAATATTCGGATAGCGATTAATTTATTGGGTTCTACAGTATTCATACGATAGTCAAAACATCGTCAAAATTTTAATTAAAAGATTGCACCACATGTAATCTTGTTAGCACCTCAGATTTTTAATGCATGTTCTTTAATGATATGTACGCACAAAGAAAGCTCCATATTTGGTTCACGTAGAAGCAGTAAACCTATTATTCGCCAAACTTAAAATTGTCTAAAGACAAGTGGTGTGGTTTTCTCAAGTTAGAAAATCCAAATTTAATCTGGCCTATTTGACAAGAGTTCAAGAACTTTAGCAAATACTTCTGCTCCTATTTTGTTATGCTATTAGCTGTTAAAGTTTTTGCTTAAGCATTTTTAATGATGATTCAGATGTATTGTGAAACTCTCCTCCAAACCCAAATATAACCAAAATAACTAAAAGTGATTGGGGTACTACCGGAGCAAAAAATGCATTACCTAAAAATGGGACCGAATCAAAGGTAGTCCGAACAATAAGTGTGATGGCTGATATAATCTGTGATACTCCACATGCCATAAAGAAAGAGAATAACAAAATGCACATATTAGCGTTTATATATCCGCAAGAATATGATTTGCTCGAAAGATAATTATTTTCGTGGATAATCACTGTTTTTTAGTAGGGCACATTCAGTTGGTCCCTTTCCATAGGGCTTTTAGCAATGCTCTGAAAATTATCAGGAAATTATCAAACGTGAAGAAGAATATAAATATTTTCAACTTGCAACACAAACTAAAAGTATATACCTGTATGCATTTTCGGCACAGAAAGTTAATGAAAATCCACCCATTAGTACGTCCACCGATAACAAGTAGCCTTGAACCGTCACCATTTCCCAGGCGCAATAATTAAATCCAATTATGAATCCATTTTTATCGAAAAGTGCAAATAGTTCACTACAGTTGGAAAACCCGAACATACGATCAAGTAACCATGTTAAGTTGCCTGCCTTTGTGTACTTTTATTCGAAATTATGAAGCAGAAATCTAGGAAAATATTACAAATGAACACTACGTTATTGGGCGGATGATCAGTTCACGTTGCGTCTGAAGCTAGTGTGGTTTCTTTGCCTTGAAATCGAGCAAATATCTTTTTAGAAAGGTTGATAGCAGAATCAAGCTGACTATGGTCGTAGAACAAGATTTAGTTAAAACATGTATAAGTATTCAAATTTCTGTTTGAGCCATTCACTCAAAATTAATATAAATACATATAAATCATTAATGCTTCCTACGGTATTCTCTAGACATAAGTATACCGGAAGAGTGATAATAATATACAATTTTGTGTGCAAAAAATAGATAAAATTAAATAATTAAAAATAGGACACAATAATTTATAGTTAAAAAATATTGTTCACATCCTATCATTAAGACAACTCGTCTGGATACGTTTACTAAAAATGATAACGGCTGACATAAAAAATACTCTCATGAAACAGGGAATAGTAGTTAATGATAAATACATTGGGTCCGATTTCCCCAAATTGAGCATAACATTAAAGCACATGGTTTAGCAGGTGTATTTCAATGCTTTTTATAATGAATTTTATTTATTTTAGGACACATCTTTTGTACCTGCCTTCACAACAAGTGTTACTGAACCCAGTAAGTTATATGACAGTTGATAACCGACTTGTATTGTGTACTGGATTAAATCTAGTTTTCATTCGAGCCAACTATATTCAAGTTAAATCATGTTAAGCATAAATGACAACCGGGCAAAATGCCTGCTTATTATCGCATACAATCAATGACATATAACAACATTTGTTAAGACGCCCGTCGGCTGAAGTAGACAGCTTTCATAACTACGAGTTTGGGTAGGATTCTTTTGAGGTTTAAAATAAATGTACCTAAAACAAGCCACGTGGCGGAATTCAGACTACTACTTAAATCAGGTTAGACAACATATTTGAAGTTATGCCTTACTTAAGGTTAGTTTCCATTAGTGAACATTACAAATGCTAGCAATTTTTATTAAACATAGGTCATTGGACTGTCTAGTTAAGTAACATTGTGTAATATTACATAAAAGACTCCCGCGTGCATTATAGTCGGCTAGATTATTCCTGGTAATCCTTTGCTTGATTTCGGTATACGTTATTTCTATTAGTTGACTAATGTACTACTACTACTCTGTACGCTGAAAAAGTAGGATTCGTAAAATTTTGAGTTAAATAGCTAAAATGTTCTTACGTTATCGGAATTATTAAAATGACACACGGAATAACGCGATTTATTTTAAGTTTATGTCCCAATGAGCTTTCTTTATTTTAAATAAGTACTTCAAACACACTCGGGATTTTCTTTGATCTTTTTTACTATTTGATTGGACTCAAACTCATGTGCGTTCCTCCAAATCCATCATAAACTTTGAGCTACTAATTTTTAATAAAAAAATGATGTTCATATCATATTCATGTCAACTCGTGTCGACAACGCCTACAGAAAAATGATTACGACTGCAACAAAACTACCTTTATAGAACGAGCATTAATAGTTATAAATATTTTGGACGCGCTTACCCTAATTCGAACTTCAAATTTAAGCATATCGTTTAGCACATGCATATCCATGTTCTTGCACTGGATCTTAGTTTTTTTGCTCCTTACTTCAGACCCCTTGTACACATGTGGAACTAACTCTAATGATTATTAATTATCCATTACGACAGGTCCCTATAGATCAATTAACATATGCAGCAGGTCCATATCTAAACCACTTCTTAATTATGACTTTATGTGGCCGAGTCAGATAGAGAGGCATATTTACCATTGCTGCCACTCAATTTCGGGAACGGGAGTACTCACTATAATGCCGCAGTACTGCTTGTGACTCGAGGTTGGTTATTTCGTAGTCTGGATCTGTAGCCGTTAGACCCAGCTGCCTGCATTTTTAGGCCAACTCTATTGCTACAACTTTAACAAAAAGTAGCATTGAATCCAGCACATCATGCAATGGATGAAGTATACAGCAAAATGCACAACTGCTAAAATCTTGACAACTATCACAAACAATCAACCTAATTAAATATCGTTTTTATGACACCAATTGTATTAAGTAGACAGCTTATATTAGTATTTTCTTAGATCCAATTGGTCTTAGTGTAAAATAAATGTACCTCAAGCAAGCCACGTGGTGAAATTGAGACTATTTTTTTATTCAGGTAAGTTACATGTTGGACATAAAATATTTCTTCGGGTTAGTGCCCCTGACTTACGAGGGGTCCGCAAGACGCGTCAATCAAGCTCTGCCTTGACGTAATGCATGTTAAATACACTTTATTAGTAGAGTCTTGTGAAATATCAACATTTTCCGAATGGGTCCAAGATTCTAAATTACGGCCCAAACATTGAGTCTAGAAAGTACTATGTCTTAGGCTTTATATGTATAAATTTATTTAAGAACAAGGAATGTTTAGTGTGGTATGATCTATAATTTTCAAGTATTGCTGTTGTGTGGCAGAATTTGATCTTTTAAATTTCTAGTTTTTGAATAACATTTTAAAACGTACTCGGACTCGTACCCTGTAAAGGTTGGCTTACACGGAGTAGGTTCAATAAATTTACCTGACTTGAAAATTCTTTATATGCTTTTAAGCAAGGCAGAAAACAAAAAAATGATTGAAGGTAAATCATAGTGTCATATGTCAGCACAAACGGACTACTTGTATGGGTTAAGTATACAGTAGTTCTTTGAAGTTTGCAGCGTAGTAAATGCAATAATGAGTAACGATTTTACAATAGCTTCAGTTTAGTCGTTCAATAATCAGTATTGCGCTGCTTAGCTAGGCATAATTGTGTGGTGGGAAATGTACAAAATGTATATTTCCTTACGAAGCATCGTCAGGTCCATCAGACGAAGTACTTTCAAATTGTGAATTTATAACGAGAATAAAGTGCGCTTAAAATGCATGCTATAAGGGCCCAGTTCGACTAACACGTCTTGCGGACCCCTCGAAAGCATAAAAATATATAGATATTGGCATATCACAACAGATAATATTAACGTCTGGTTAAGTACCATTGTGCAATATTATATAAAAGGCTGGCGCGTGCAGTATAGTTGGCTAGTTTATTTCTTACAGAGCTTTAGCTTGATTGTTTGTATTCTTTCTGTCTGCTGATCCTACTGTGGACTATTGTGCTGCTGCTATTCAGGAAGGTGAAACATAAGCTCCAAGATAACTATAATATATCGAACTAAATGAAAATTTAGAAATAATACTTTTCGGAATTAATTGAATAGCAAAAGGTGGAAAATTGTAGAAATTTGTCCTTTGAGGCTCCCTTTACCTTATATATTTCAAAAGCACACAAAGCTTACCTCATTTCATAAATTTTGACTTGTAAGAGATGTGTATCTAGATAAAAGTACAAAGATTTGGAACTTCTGAAGGCAAGAAAATAGAAGGCAATAGTGCGAATGGAACATGATTGTCATAAATAAGCAAAGTTTTATATTCCTGACGTAATTTCAAATAGAAAAGTACACAACATCGTTAGGATTTTGAAGCAAACAACTGGCTGATCCAAACAAATTTTAGAAACTATATTACACAAAATCAAATCCATGCTGTAGATGTATTATACTTTTCAAACGAAACCATTGCAAACCAATTCTTAACAAGTTCTAAAATGCTCCTAAAATCAATTATTATGCAGTGGTTAGTCTTAACATTCGACCATTTACTTACATGTACTTACGCAATTGACTTATCTGGAATTGATTTATCTGGAATTGATTTGCGGGATTCAAAAGATTTGGTTGACATTACAAATGAGTTTCCTAGCTGTTTTGTGCGAGTTTTCAATTTTCAAGGGTCGGAAATAAACTTTGCAACTTTAGCACAACCAATCCATCTACTGCGTTACTTTTCTTTAAAAGAGCTCTTGAAGTTTTTTCCATACGAAATCATACATTTAAAATCAGAAATTTTCAAAGAGTACTTGAATTGGTTTGAATGGACAACATTCGGACGACCTCCCGCAAACTTAAGTCTTTCGTATGACAGTACCTACTTTTCAAGACTAGGTGATCGATACATGGATATGACGACCAATGACGGCTTTCGTCTATCTAATAAAAACTCAAACTGCGAATCCAATGTTTATTTGTATCCGCCAAACCACAATACGGATCCAAGTTTGTATATTGAAGGCTATTTTGGTATGTATATTAAAGATCCTTCTTGGATCAACATTCATTCTAATAAATACATAATTGAACATGAACGTAGCTACATCAATACTATCCCCAAATATTCGGTGCTGATTTGTGGAGCAAATATCAATGAAATCTGTCACAACGAATTTCATCAAGCCAAATGGATATCCACCGTTCTGGGATTTAGCTACCCTGTTCGAATATCGGAAACAGTACTTATTATAAAACTTGTTCAATCAAGAATCGAGTTGTACGCACTCTGTTTGTACTGCAATCCATGTGATCCCTTTAAATTGCTTTTAATTAGCTGGTCTACAAATTCCATACAAGCTTTAACTCATAGTCTTGAGATGGCAGAAATTGGAACCGTAAGCCCATTTTTGATTAACGTCTACTTGTATGACACAAGTCAGCTAGCCTACTTAACAATATATCAAAAAAGGTCAAGAAAAGCAATTCTGGAATCTATTAGTAGTTTTGAAAGCAATCAGCTTGCATCACACCAGTTTTTAACTGATACACACGAAATAGAGAATATAATTCCAAAAAATACCACAATGCATTATCGCGGTGAGTATGATGTACATGAATCAAAAATATTCAGTAGGTACCTATGGAAAGATACTCAGATTGATCTCTGTGTTAAACCAATAAGTTATCATCCAAAGCTTCGACCGACAATCGAAAGAGACACTAACTCAGATCTAAGTTTTTTTCAGGACAATGGATTAATATTTCACAAAGAGCGTTTGCGATTTCTAGCTTGCCATAGAGAACAACAGTATTGGTTCTACCAACTTCAAGATTTGTTTGGCGTTTTTGACTACTGGATTTGGTCACTTCTAGTATTACTTGTATTCGCAATAAATCGTATTCTAAACAAAATATCCCCAAAATATCCGAAATCTAAACGAGGAACAGCCCAATACCATTTTCTTGAAATATTTAAAACAATGTTGGACCAATCATCTAGCTTATTTCAAGATGCCGAGTTTAGAAGAACAAGTATATTTACCTTTACCTTTTCATTTATCCCAATCGGGTTTCTTTTCATTGGTAACCAATATAAAGGCGACAACATTACAAAATTAACCTTAGACGCCCCCTTAGTGCCCTTTGAAACCTTTGATAGTTTAATTGAAAATAACTTTACAATCTTGACCGCCCCTCTGAATATAAATTCAGATTCTTATAGAGTACTTAATCAAACATTGGCGTTAGAAGGTAATTATGTTCCAGTCAAAAATCATGAAAACTTTCCGGTTGTATCTGAACTGTGGTATCATATAATGAATCGCTGGACCTATTATGACTGGAGAGGACTGGTTAAAATGAGTACACTAATTTCAAAAATATCTTGGAAATATTTAAACCATACTAAATTTTCCGAGCCCACTACCACTAAGAATGCTCTTGAAGTTTATATACATCACCTAGGTAATTGTAACAAGGCTGCTGTTATTTGGGTAGAAGTAAATGCAATTACAATACACGCCGTTGACAAGCATGAACTACCGATTTTTTTAGGAAAAGACATTTTAAATGAAAATTTACTGGGCTACAGGTATTGGGGATATTTTCCAAGCCGAGTTCTTTTAGCGCCTAAGTATTACTTTGAGTCTGGTATACATGATTGGTGGCAGTTATACATAAACTGGTGGCTCAAATATAAAATTGAATCAAATCTACCTGCTATTAGAAACGAGAGGAGGGGAAACAAAACAGCTGTGGGATCAGATTTCTTTAACAGTGGTAATCAGATATATTGTCTTTGTTTGATTGCATTGGGTGGTATTTTGTTTGCGTTTATACATTTTATAATTATTGAGATAAATATGTCTAAAGTCATAATTTGTTTGATGAAAGAAGTAAACATAATACTTCAGAATATATTCTTACACAAGTTGGTTCCACACCTATATTCTTTCAAAGAATTCTTGACGGGATTGTTATTGCGGATTAGTATGATTAACGGACCCCACCGCCATGAAGAAATTTGGGCTTGGAATCGTTAGATATGTAGCGCATTATTTGTAAATTAAGTTATCAGAAATTTGTATGAGGTTGGATCAATATTTAAAACAATTTCAAATATGCACTGTAATTTAAACATTTTAATTGTTTTAAGGTCATCTTAAAAGGCCAAAACATAAATATTTACCAAATGAAGCGAAAAAGTTGGTCTTCTGGTGAGACTGGCATAATATACGGCAATACTGTTGTAATATGTTTAAGAAGCTGCTTTCGTATTTAAACGGACTTCTCTAAATTCATCTTTTAAAGGTATACCTTTCAACCTTTGCATCAGCGCTTAGATGGACTCTGAACCTCAAGTTAATGGTGCAGTTTTTGACATGTTAGATTTTACCCCATACAATACAGCACACAGTAATTAGGTTTGCTATATTGCTTCGAAGCATTATGTTATACTCCATTGTTTATCAACGAATATGACCTCGGCAGAATTTTCTTCGAAGCGAGCTGATATATTTTGGTTTTCGATTGGTGATTAAATACAATCACTATTGCGCTGAATAAAATTATCTTGCGGAACAGTGTGCGTACGCCTTACAACCACTTACACTAAATTGACACATTGATCCAAAAACCTTAATACTTTTCATAAATAAATAATTCGTGCGCTATACATTATATATATATTCAAAAAAAACATACGACAGCATATAAGGCATTGGCTGGATAGTTAGTACGCCTTTGTAATATGACCCGCAAATTAATAACACCTAACACTTATTTTTGGATGAAAAATTGATTGGTGTGCTCTCAGCATTATCAGTACACTAATTGAATGTAGTGATGATTGACTTATATTGTGTATAAATATTATCTCTCTAACCTTAGTATCATTTTAATGAAAAAAACTATTTTTACACATCATTTTATCATGTTTATCAAGAAATTCAATGTTTAGTGAATTTTGACCATGTATGGAACATTAGTGTACAAGAACGATATTAAATTGTTCATGTTCAAACTTTAAAACTTATCAAAAAGCAAAACTTAAAAATGTTGAATTAAGCTTATTTAAAAGTGGAAGGTTCAAACTATTGAGATAAAGTACAGACAAAACTTTTGCATTAATTAAAATTCATGGTTTGGGGAATGAAGGTTTAGTGCTGACTACTAAGTACATTTACACTATGACCCTGCTTTTGGGACTTTCCGCTCATAGCCACGAAAAAAACCATATTTACCAACATGACCACAATAATTTCAAAGACACCCCATAAAATCTTGTTATCCTCTACCTTGACGTTTTCAGTTAACTTAGAAATATGTTCCAGAAACTTGTTAGAATATCCGGCCTCGTATTGTATATCCGGCCTGCACCACGTTGTATTGTAAATGGGCGTTGTGCATGTGCTTATAGTCGAAACCAATCCTTTCAGCAAATTCCCCTGACCTCCGAAAATCGGCACGGTGACCATTGATGAAGTCCCTTACACCATAGAAACCACCAGGCTATTTCATAACTGTCCCTGCAAGATAGATAATGAAAGATATCTAAACAACTTCGTTCATCAAACCAATTTAATTTTTCCTTCATTGATTTATTAACTAATTCGACGTTATAATTTTGCAACGCATAAGAATTAAAAAGTATGTGATTCAAAGTCTTTTCCTGACTCGTGCGACAGAAACTGCATATGTCATACGAAATTTTGTGATTAAATCCTTCAAATTGAATTACAGACCTACTGAGCCTTTCTTGTGCAAGCAATTAAATTTTATAATAGTCTAAATTAAAATTAAGATAATTAGCTGGTAAAGGACACTCATTCGTAAACTCAGAATAGTAGGCATCTTTGAGATTCCATTACTCTTGAAATACCATGTTGTCTTTTTATATTTATTTTAAATAAATATTGTCGCAAAATGTGCTCATTTTCTGTGTGGTAGCTTGCCTTTTTTTGTAGGAACCTGGCGGTGGATGTGTGAGAACACACGAGGTTACCACACAACCTCTCTCAGCTTGGCATCGTGCTCGGCAATCTACATTACTCCTTCTTTTTCGATTGCTCATTCAGTTCCATTTGGTGCCAATTGACGCCCTCTTGGTCCAGCACCGAATGAGTTGGCTATCTACACTCTACTACTGAACAGAAGCTTTTCCTTCAAGTTAAAGGTCTCGTCGTAGATTTGCTGGCTATTTTACAGCCCCAATTATAATTTAAGTTTAATTGAAGATTTGTTAGTAATTTTAAGTTTAATGGTTAAATAAAGTGGCCTATAATTTTCTAAAATAACTGAAGTTCTCGTGAGTTGTTTTCTGCATTTTAATTTACTCTTTGTCCTGTGCAACGAACATACTGCAATTTTCTGACTCATACTGAGGAATGGGCGTTTTGTTTGGAGGCGTTGATATAGGATTTCATCTGACATATTTCGAAATCGTCCCATTCTCAAAAAATAGTATTATTATAAATATTTCATTTTATATTTTAACAATGTCTGAAATCACTTTACCATCAATTTTCACTATTTATAAAATGTATATATGCAGGACGATTGTGTAAGACATGCAGGTACCTTATGGTATGATGATTTATTGTAATGACTATGTAGAAGACGAGAAAACTAATTTTAGCCTACAAGTAGTTTACGAGGAAGGTAATGAAGAAATGAGACATGATGGAAAAAGGAGCCCAGATTGGGTGTGCACATGCAAAGAAAAGTGCAACTGTAATAGTCAGTTTGTAGACATTTAAGCAGCTCCTTAATTAGGTTAAGCAGTCGTCATTGGGTTATTGTACAGTTTGTGTCCACATTGTGTCGTTTCATTTAAAACATCCCTTTTAAAACCTTTTCAATTTTTGTTTTAAAACACTCATTCTTCGTACTTATGATTCTAGTGTTTCATATGTTTCCAAGTGTCATATGGTCCTATTTTTTTACTTTTATCCTTGTTTTCCTTAAGTCGTTTCATCCTGCTCTAAGGTGACTTACTTTGGATTAATATACCCCTTTAAATGTACTTTTAAATATATCATAACAATCTAGAACTACTTAGTTTTCATTGGAGAAATTTTGTTCGAGTTCAATATCTCGTGTCAAATACGCCCGAAGACCTAATTACTCAAAAATAATTACGAGTGATACATAAAATACCCTATTGAAATAGTATTAATAGTTTGATCTAGTTAAAACCTCTATCGAGATATGCAATAACATCGTTTGGCTTATAAGCCAACATGTGATCTTAGACCCCCTCGTATACCATGGGGGTTTAACTGCGGTAGCTTTAAATCACTAGCAATTGGGATCTTGACCTGAGGAGTAAGCTTGCCAAGTTTGAAGAGAATCGGTTAAATTTTGTCAAATAAAGAACATTCACTCTAAGACGGATTGACATACAAACCAACTAAAATAATGTCCAATAGATTAATCTACATAATAAATGTACCTCAAGCAAGCCACGTGGTGGAATTGAGACTAGGATCGTAATCAGGGTAAGTCCTTTAATAAATAATACCTGCTAATTAATGTTAAAGCCAAGTATTGAATAATTAAAATTGTGACAGTTCTCAATTTAGTTTGGATATCATTTAATATTACATAGTAGACTGGCGCGTGTAGTATAGTTAGCAAACCTTTTGGTAATAAACCTTTGCTTGACCTGTTTTAAAATTTTCTACTCGAACGGCTTCATAAATACGCGTAAAAAGTTATGTATTCTTTTACGGAATTTTGCCGTGAAGAACCCATTTAACCTAAAACAGACGGCGTCATTTTTTGGGAGTTTTTATCTGCAAACTCAACGATCGTATTCTCAAAACTTTTCAAATACTATAAAAATCAACTAAAACTGAACTTACATAATACTAAATTGAATAAGGTCGATCTAAATCAATAAAGTATTCAATCTCTGAAGAAGTATCAAATATAAAAGCATACAAAACCATTGTCTAAAAAAGCAGCTACTCGAAAACTTACCATACGAAATAAAGCCTACAACTCTTTAAAAAATTCTTTAAAAACTGGGAATAAGTCTGGAAATGCTTTCGAAATCAGGATTTTCAATCGTTTTTATTCTTTACCATTGTTTTAATTGCACTCATGCAAGTGACCCTTTTCAAACTGACTTACGCGATTCATCATCAGACCCTATTGACGTGGCAAATGCATTTCCCAACTGTTTTGTTCGAATCTACAATTTCCAAGGATTTGACATTAACTTTGCATCTTTAGCACAACCGATCCATCTACTACGCTATTTTTCTTTTAAAGAGTTTTGGATGTTGTTCCCTTACGAAATTATACATTTGAGATCAGAAATTTTCAGGGAATACTTGAAGTGGCTAGACGTGACCAAGCTTGGGAAATTACAGGTGAGCTTGGATGTTTTAAATAATGTCACCTACTTAGCAAAACTAAGTGACCGATACATATATATGATGACAAACGACGACTTTCTTCTTTCAAATAAGAATACAAACTGCGAATCAAATATTTATTTATATCCACCAAATGAAAACAAGGATCCCACATTGTACGCAGAACGCCATTTCGGTGACTTTATTAAGGATCCATTCTGGATTAAAATTTTATATAATCAAAAAAGCATTGAATGGAAGCGTAACTACATAAGTACAAGTCCCAAATTTTCGGCATTGGTTTGTGGAACAAGTTCTGATGAAATTTGTCACAGTGAAATTCATCAAACCAAATGGATATCAACTGTTCTGGGTTTTGGCTACCTTGTCCGAATATCGGAAACTGTACTGATTCTGAAACATGTTGAAATAAAAAGTGAATTGTATGCACTCTGTTTATATTGCAAACCATGTGAACCTTTCAAGTTGCTTTCCATCGAATTTCCTCTAAACTTCATCCAAGGGTTAGATTATAAATTCGACAGGTCAGAAATTGAAACAGCAAGCCCATTTCTGATAAATGCCTACCTTTTTTCCACACATGGTCAGCTAGCTGAGTTAACAATTAATCAACGAAGGTCACGAAAAGCATTACTTAAATATATTCGTAATTTTCGAAGCGCTGACGGTGCATCATATCAATATTTGGTTGACACACACGGAATCGAGAACCTTGTTCCTAAAAATGTAACAATTAACTATGGCGTCGTAGACGATTCGAATACTAGGGATTTATGGAGAGAGATTCAGATCGATTCCTGCACTAAGCCAATAAAGTATCATCCGAAGCTTCGACCATCAATTGAAAGGAGCACACAAGCCGATATAAGTGGTTTTCAGGACACCGGACTAATATTTCACAAAAAGCGTTTGATGTTTTTAGCTTGTCATAGAGAACAATTGCATTGGTTGTACCAACTTCAGGATTTGTTTGTAGTTTTTGACTGTTGGATATGGTCACTTCTGGTATTAGTTGTTTTTGCGGTAAATCGAGTTCTAAACAAAATAACCCCAAAAATTCCCAAACGTAAAAGAGGGTTGACCAATTATTGTTACTTTGAAATATACAAAACCATCTTGGACCAATCATCTGACTTGTTTCAAATTGTCGAGTTCAGGAAAACATCCGCATTCACTCTTTCCTTTTCCTTTATTCCAGTTGCTTTCTTTTTTATTGGTAACCAGTACAAAGGCGACAACATTACTAAATTAACTTTACACGCTCCTTTAGTTGCATTTGAAAAATTCGATGACTTGGTAAAAAATAATTTTAAAATTTTATCTAACCCAGTTCAATTGAGTCCACAAATTAGCTGGCGGCTTAATCAAACATTGACATTCGAAAAGAATTACGTTCGAGCAAAAGATCACGAAAATTTTCCTGTTGTGTCTGAACTGTGGTTTGAAATTATGGCTCGTTGGACATATGACAAATGGAGAGGACTAATGAAAATGACTAACGATATTCCAAAAAAGTCGTGGAAATATTTAAATAATACTAAAATTCCTGAGCCAACTGAAAGTTTGAGCGCTTATAAAATTTATTTAGAACACATCGAAGAATGTAACAAATCTGCTATAATTTCCCTTGAGTTAAATGCTATCGTGTTTCACGGTGTCCAGAAACAGGGTTTGCCACTTTATTTAGGAAAAGATATTATCAATGAAAACATAATGGGTTACAGGTTTTGGGGATACTTCCCAAGTCGATTCCTACTAGTATCTAAGTTCTATTTTCAGTCTGGTATGCAGGAATGGTGGCAGTTACACATAAGATGGTTGCTCAAATACAGAGTTGAATCAAAAAAATGACTTTTATAAGTGAGTATCATGGAGACGTGACAGCCGAAAGATCTGATTACTTTGACAGTGGAAATCAGATATATTGTCTATGTTTAATTGGGTTTAGTGGTATTCTTATAGCATTTATTTATTTTATTTTATTTGAGTTGCAGACTTTTGAACTCGTGACTGGTTTCATTATGAAAATATGTGGAATATTCAAAAATGTGTGCGCACAGAAATCGGGTCTACTTCTGCACTTTTACAAAGAAATTTGGCAAAAAATATTTGCACAGATGCGTATAACTAACATAACCAACCTGAGTGAAGACGCTTGGGCTTGGAATCGTTAGAAATATTGACGTATGGATTACTGGGATTCTAAGCCTTAACTCATAAATTGCTACGTTGAGCTTTTAGTGTTTCAGGATCGGGATGTTTTTGGTTTTCCTAAACCCAGTGAATTTTGGCCTTTTTAGAACACAACAGCATAAATTCGTTGCCTGAAACTCTCAAATCCAACAGCTGCTTTTCAGTTAAGGCTAAGACCGATAATATGCTAGGTTAAGGCAAACTTTATGACAATGTTTTTATTAAAGCAATTTGTCAACACAGTTACTTTAAATATCTTACAAAGTTATAATACTCATTCCGCATTAAGATGGTTTTGATTTTGTTTATACTTAAGGTTTGAAAATTAATTAGTATTTTATTATAATGAAGAAAAGTTTCTGAATTCCAATTTAGCCTGACATTTACGTGGTAACTGTAGTTGTTTTTTTACACAAAAATGGTTCTAGAAACGTTATCTACTAGTACAAATGACCCAGAATCGACCATTTACATGGTGGTTTGCAAGTGGCATTTTTTTAATTCCCGTTTAAGTGCAAAATAGAAACTTGAGTGAAAAAATGGCTACTAACCGATCACTATTGATGGCACAGGATAATCGATAGTTTATGCCATTACCCTTGATGCTTCAAAAGGAGCCGTGCTTAGAGAAGAACTTAATCAAAATATTGAGCGAGACGTTGATAAGGGAATCGTGGAGAAGTGAGGGAATGACCTGAATAAAATAAACAACAGTATAGGCGATAGCCTGATAATGAAAAATCTAAATGGACCACTGTGTTTAAATATTTTTGGCATTTTCTTTGGCCTGGTATATCTTTATCCGAAAATATAAACAGAAATTTTGGAAAATACTTGTTGAACTCGAAACTTTCGATAGCTATAAATGCCAATGAGTTCACTAACACAAACAACAATAGTTAATTTCAACTTAAGGAAAGGCTTGGCTTTTGAAATATTTATGTAGTGGATTGACGTCACTTAAAATCCAGCTCATACTTAAATAATATAATAAAGAAAACAGCTTGTTATGCTAATGTTGTACTCTTCTCGGTGTCTATTTGCTAAGTGATTTATTTTATTTTCATTTATCGTATTACAGCGGACAAAACTTATTAATTTGCAAAGTATCTAGTGCGACAACAACTCAATAAGCAACAAAGAATATTTGTTGTTTGAAAATAAAAACTACACACATATTTGCAAAATTTAAACTATTCCACGAAGAAATTGATTCATTGCCAATATCTTCACTGTTTTTATTTGACGAGTTAACACATGTTCCTTAATTGTTTTGAATTGCAAGAATACTAAGCTTGTTTTAAAAGTGCACGTTTCACATAAGATTACCGTCGAGGATTTTAAAAAATTTGAATTATTTTACCTACATAAAATAAAATTTGCGATAAAGAAAGAAATCGATACTGCACTAAAATTCGCTTGAAATTGAAACGACACAAAAAAAGTAACTGATATGTAATATTCAGTCCCTCGATGTTAGATATCTAACCTCGAGGTTCAACATATTTAAAGGTTCAATATTCAACATAAAGTTAATCCTAATACAAAACTTAGTATGAATGTCAAGTTATATCTTTAGTTTAACAACGATCACGATATTTGGCCTAGCCCTGGCCAAAAATCTACAAACCTGGCCCGGTGATATTAAATCAGTATTGCTACAGCAAAGGTTTCGTAAATTTCTTGCAGCAGATTTTTTTGCTAGGAACTTTCACATTTAATTTTTTGCTCAATACGTTGTCTTGTTGTTTAGAAATTAAAGAAATGGTTCATGAAGTTGAATAAGTTTGGTTTACTGTAAGATTTTTTATATAATAAGATCATGGCCACTCAATGCAACAAAAGTTTGGCTTTGCTTTGATATAAAATAAAAAAATTCAAATATAAAAATACGCTCGCTTAAGTTACCTTATATACCGACAACCACAAAGCTTTTCGGTTAAGATTTGGAGGTTTAGTAGTTTACAACGTTAGTGTAGAGTGTGGCGTTTTGTCCCGAACACGATTACTCATTTGTGAAATAATTCAAGACTTAAATCAAGTCATAAGCATATTGCAGAACGTGAGTATAAGGTAAGACTACTACAAATATAACTTATAAACAAACCATGTTTTTCGAAATTTCAACGAGAATGTTATGTTTTGGCGTCACTTTTCACTTTTCTCTGAGAATATTTGTCCCTTTTACTTGGTAACCTTAACGCATGTTCTTTAGTAAACGTTTATTGCAACGTGTATCACCATCTTACTTGCCATTTCTCCGCATACATGACCTAATCTCTGAATATTGTATGTGATCGGTTGGAGAACCATTTAAAAACGTTAAGTGTTTAGCGTGACGTTGTTTATATAATGACAGAGCATTAAAATGGGAAACAAAGGTCCAACTCTAAAAGGGAAATTGGGTTTCCTATCAATTATAGAAGTACCCGTGGAATAAATTTCTTCTCTTGGTTTAAATAAATGCTCTAAACAATCCAAGCGAAAATTATTTTTCGACTCAGTAATATAATTTACTTGCTTGTACTGGTTCTTAAATTATACTATCGTTAAATATTTATACGTACTAAGCAAAACTATGCAACATACAAGTGGTCATTTTAATCATATCTTATTCTGGAAACATTTATCAGTCCTGATGAATTTTTCCCGCCAATTTTTCGCTGATGTAAGTGACATAAACCAAAAACCACCTAAAAACATTAAAACTGTAATAACATTCAATTATCATAATTACGTTCAAGCAGCGTGTATTATATATTGGAACCTCGTTTATGCATATTAACTAAGAAAGCTACTTCAATTGGCAGACTTCATGACAGACGTCAGCTCATATAAATTAAAAATTCTTGCCGAAACAGTTACATACATAGTTTTGACTTTTCGCATTTTATAACAGTTGGTTCCACAGTTAAAGCATAAAGTGAAGAAACTGGTTTTTCATTTATAAACGATAGCAAGATTTTTGGCAAGGTCGATAACAGTATCAAGATGACTGTAGCTGTAGATTAACATTTAGTTAAAATGTTGTACGCATTCAAATTCCAGTTTGATCTATTAAATAGAAAATGGTATAATCCATTGAGAGGTTTTGTTGGTTTCATTGGTTCTAAGCACAAACAATTCTGGTAGAGTGATTATCATATAAATTTGTATGATGCGTACAATAGATACAATTAAATATTTACAAATAGAAATTTAATGTTATACCATTTGTATATGGTATTTAATGCTACCCTTTCTCGGTATACCTATTAATTACCAACCTAAAGTAACCTGTTTTTCCTGACAGTTTTCTAGATTGACCATATTTCTGTTTGAGTGGATTGAGCACCAAATAATTATATTGGTCAATGTAGAATTTGACCTTTGGTTTAAGCCTTAATCCAAACTAAGAACGATGAAGCTTTGCAAATAACTGTACAAGATTATGTACCCACATTTTCTCAAAGAAAGCTGTGCACATGCATTGCCTGTTTTAAAGTAAATAAAATCCGAATCTAGCCGTCTTCATAAATAACACAAAATCTAGTGATTGAATTTCACTTCATTTGTCACAGTTCTGTTTGTGTTCGCAGTAGTTTTTACATCAATTGCTGTTTCGCCAGAGGTTTCTGACATTTGAAATAGAAGACAAACGAAAACACTTTTCCTTATACAATTTTATTAAAGCTCACAAACTATTTAATAATTCATTTGTCTAACATTGTATCAGAGTGTTTTATAACCAACATCATTATGTCATCTAATACATTGCTCTAGCGTTATTTGAATTTCTCTATGTTCACTCACCCTCTTGTACCTCCAAATCCCTCACAACCATAAATAACTACAAATTTAAATCAGAAAAACGATTTTCATATCGTTTTTTCGGCGCTTGTGCCGACTACACCCACTGACAAATGATTAAGACTGGTAGCAGAAATATCCTCATAAAAGAGCACTTATAGTTATAAATACTTTAAGCACGCTTATCCTAAATGAAACTTGTCATCTAAGCACATCACTTGGCGCGTGCATTTCACAATTACTTTGGTTAAATTCGTTATAGTTTTACAATACATATACCTCAAACAACCCACGTGGTCAAATTGAGACTTGTATTTATAAATATACATATAATATAACTTGACTAATATAAATTGCATGCTAACTAAAGTTATAACCTCTGGATTTGTGTTACAAATACAGATAAATGCTGTAGCAAAACTTATCATTTTCATGTCTTGTTAGGTACCATTGGGAAACATTAAATAAAAATCTCGCACGCGTAGAATAATACTATAGTTTATTGCTGCTAAGCCCTTGCCGAATCATGCTCAAATTTCTCAATGCCAGTGCAATGATTTAATGCTAGGTAGCATTCCAGGTAGCTCGGTGTAGTAATAAAAGTAGAATCATTCTTCAATTTCGGAATAATTATAAAAATCCTTACGTGGCATAATACCGCTTTCTCCTTAACACATGATGTCATTACAAACCACAATACGTCTAACTTCAATAAATGAGTTTTAAAATACGCACATAGTTGAGCTAAAATAGCAAATTTTCCAATTGCTTAAGAAAGAATAAAACAACCAAGCAAATATAGTAGTTGTTAGTGGGTGAATCATATTAAATCTAGCCAATTCCTTAGAACTATTTTTCCCTTGAGAGCAAGCTCTAAGCGTTATTCGAACGTCAATAAAAATTTACAATTTTATATAATTAGGAATTATTTATTTGTCTATTAAAATTTGTTCTTGCAATTCAACAGCAAAAATTGTCACACTTGAATTTAAAATTATGATTTGTAAATTGTAGGAGAAAAATCTTATCATTATAATTATATGTGAAGTTCTTTCATTGAAAATTAACAATTTGTTCAACACTTAACATTTCATGGCAGTAAATTTATTTATCACACGATTAAAGTCTAGATTTTATAATTAACTGAATCATAATTATAATTGCATAACCTTGGTAAATATGATAAGTGACTACAATTTTAATCATTGAAATGCACCCGCTGTCTTACATTTATTGAAGTTACATTATCAAATTTTACCTGAGGTCTGTGTACGAATTTGCTAACATGTTCAAATAGTCCTTTAACCGTGTTCAAAGATATTTTAATAAAATTGATAACTATTTTGTAACGTGTTCCAATAATGCCGATGCGTGAAATATTTTCTACAAAAATAAATACAGCCAACGACAAAAGAAAACCAATGCCGGGTATTAACGTTAAAATGGCTATTGCAGCTTTGCCACCAACAATTGTTGATGTCGCGTTTTGAATTCTTCCAGATATCAGCTTATCACTGTGAACGTTTAGCTTTAAAAGAAACGCGTAGTCCAAATACTTTTGCCACCACTCAAATACACCAGCCTCAAAGATATATATTACTCGATAAATTAAATTGGAAGGAAAATATCCTTTGAGCTGATACCCCCAAAACCTTTTAAGAATTTCATCTTTGCCAAGAAAGCTAGGTTTGCCAAACAGCTTTTGAATAGCGTGAAGTTTAATGGCCTCTTGCTTTCTTAATATAATTGCAGATTTGTTGCAGTTGTTCATGTGATGATTTAAAATTGTAAAAGTACTTTCATGAAAACCCTGTCCATAGTCAGGTAACATTGCAGAGTTGTTGATAAATTTCCACATTTGCTGGGATATTTCTTTTTTCAAAAAAATTAAACTATCGTTTGATGAATCATAATTGTTTCTCCACCTCATTAACTCATACCATAATTCCGAAACAACAGGAAGTGTTTCATGAGTGCTTACTGCGCCATACTTGTTATGTAGCTTACGAAGTTGACTAATCTTGTAAAAATTTGCATTACTGCTAGTTTGCAAGTTTACCCTTCGAGTAAAAATATTAAATCGATGTTCTTGAAGCTTTTTGAATGTGTCGAATTTTATTAACGGGAGTTCTGCTGTTAAGCTGGTGATGTTGTCTCCCTTGTAGAGTGTGCTTAAATATAACAAGCTAATTGGAACAAAGAAGACACAAAAGAGAAGTGATAGTTTTGCAGTTTTGCAATTAATGTTGAATGTACTGGTGGACTGGTCTAAAATAGATAAAATCATAAAACAGTTTATTTCGTACAAATTTGTTTTTTTGTGTTTGCTGTCTAGTTCCCCAGAAAATTTAACAACCCAAGAGATGACAAAGCACATAATCATAATTAACAACCACGTTAAAATATCAAAAGGAGAAATCAACACTAACAACTGATTCGTCCAATGCATTTGTTTCAAGTGACAGCTAACAAACTGTATTTGAGCAACGTGTGTAACAAATCGACTGTCCGGAAACTGATTTCCGTATTGTTTAGTTATTCGCTCAACAGATGGACGAAATATTGGATGAGAGTCAGTAGGTTTCGTCAAGCTACAAGATTCAACAATTACATTTTCCCACTCATGTCTATTATTGCCATTTTTTTAGGGAATGTAATATTGGCCAACTTTGGTAAAAGGGATGAAGTCAAATGCTGGTCAGCTAAGTAATACAGAAACTCGGATCTGGTTGCTATAGAAAGCATCTTGATCTTATCCAGAACAGCTTGTTGGCTTAAAATGTCTTTATGTTTTAAATGATTGAACAGCTTATGTGTATTGATTAGCAAAACTATGAAGGAGCTAGGATTGGGGTTAATCTGTTTGATGTTTTGTAATACATCTTGTATTCTATTCCTAGAGTTTGGAATAAAATTTGTGCGAATTGTGGTTAGGTTAAAGGAATCGCAATGATCACAATACGGACACAGTGTTTTCATTGTAACGGAGTGGTATTCATACACAAGAACATTAACTGTTAGTCTTGGAAATATGTAATTGTCATAAATAACCCCGGAAATCCATTTTTTGACATCATTTTCATTCCCACAAATCGAGTTTGCAGCTGAGTCACAGATAATTAGGGAAATAACTGGAACTGTATTCAAGTAGTCCCACTTCCATTTCTGATCTTTCATTGTTGTGCGCAAGTGTATGAAAACGGGATTTTTAGAAACACCGTTCCAGTACCTATGTGTTGAGTATATTTGCGGAGAATTTTTTTTCGGTTGGTGGATCAAGATAAACGTTCGCCTCACAAGCTTTGTTCTTACTTGTTAGTTGAAATGACTCTGCGAAGGTTTGTCCAATATAATTATTAGCCACTTGGTCTGGTGGTAATATTACATCACTTTTCCATGAACTAAGACAGGTTGATGAGTTGTGATTCTTTAAAGATGCATATGTTAACCCAAGTTCAATTGGATACAAGCGGTGCTTTTGGCAATAGGACAAGTAGCGAAGAAGAATTATAGGGTTCTCGACCACCTCGAAGTTAATATTGGCGCCTCTGAAATTGTTGACACGTATATTACAGGTTGAGAACGCATTTAATATATCAAGTTGTTTATCTGTGTCGTCCTTTTCTGATATCACGGGTTTACCAACTGTGAAATTGTCTTTCAACAGAATAACTAACAAAATAAAAAACATAATTTCAAGCAAAAAATTGGTTCTATTCCACATCTTAGTACTTCACAGATATTCTACCTTTTCTATAGTTTATTTCAAATTAAAAATGAATATGGATAATATAATGCAAAAGTAGTTTTATTCCATAAAAACAAGTAATGGGCAAATTCTATTCAAATTTTACGTTCCAAACAATTCTGTTGTCAATATTTAAATAAAAATGTTCTAGCACACTTTAAATATAGTCTAGTTTGATAATCTTTTTGGTAGCAGTACTACAAGGATAAGGTTCATAAGAATTTTAAGCAGTATTTTGTGCTTTCATCAAAGACAAATGTTGATGGGGAAACTAGGGAAAATATTCTTTGATATTTGCTTTCAATGAAAATTGTCCCTACAATTCCTTATGTCTTTATCCAATGAGTTACAATGCTTAGAAAATCTTCTTGTCCTTTGTTCGTCCAAAGTCCAACTACTTGCAAGGGCAAAGTATCCAACAATCTTTGGTATTCATACATTTTTCGAAAAGTATATTGATTTTATATAGAAAAACCAGGGCGTAACCCGGAATTCCTTGCAAGATATTCATTTGTGTGGCGTATTATAGTCTTACGAACAAGCAAACACGCAAAACTAAACTCTTATGTGACAGGGCACGTAATTGTTTGCCCAGAATATAATTTAATATTTATTGGCTGCTTTAAAAGCTTAAAATGCATGAAAATCTGTTAATTATTTGCGTTCCAAATATGGCTGGGATAATATTGATCCAGCTTGATGCAATATGACGTGGTATTGATTATGAAAATATGTCTTGGCGTAATACTTGTGTATATTACTTGATTGGACTTTTTTTAAACGACTGTCGTCGTCTGTGTATTTCCAACACAAAATCTATAGTAACCCGTTATGGTAGATCTAAGGTTTCTTTTATCCAAAATATTAGCATGTTTTTCTCTGCACACAAAGTTTGTAACAAATGAAAGGCAAGTCGTTTACAATGACGCCAAAATCATGAATCAAAGGGAGAATCATAGATGAATGAATGTGGGGGTGTTTTTGGAGGGATTGGATGTAAGAAATTCAAGAAGTGGAAGAGTGTAGTGTACAGACAAGTACTCTACATTTTTGAATCGTTTTGGGATTTCTAGAACCAACTTTTAGACAACTTAAACAACAACGCGGAATATAGACAGCTTTCAAGCGACTTTTATAATATTTTTTGCTAATAAATGCAGGAAATTTGTTCAAAATTGTAAATCAACTAAAATAAGTAGACCAAAAGAAGCAAATATTAAAACTTACGTAAATAATAATTAAATCTTACTGGACAAGATCCAATCACAGAAAAATGGCTATGTTTAGAATCCACGTGGTCGAGAGAATCTGATTCTAAATAGTACATTTTTAGCCGTGATAACGTGCACCATTTAAAAATTAGAGAGAAAAAGAGCTTTCCCTGTAATTGGCCTTATTGTGGAAAAAAGATGTATTAAAAAGCATTCATTTTAATGAATAGTTTTAATTATTTTTTTGTTTTGAAATGTTATGGAAAAATGTTAATCGAAAGTGAATAAAAATTTACAATTTTACAGAATTAGGAATTGTTTATTCGTCTATTTAAATTTGTTTGATTAAATTCTACAACAATATTTGTGACAATTAAATTTAAAATTATGTTTTGTAAATTGTACTAGAAACAAAATATCATCATTAGAATTAAATGTTAAGTTTTTTTTATTAAAAATTAACATATTGTTGAGCAGTTAACATTTCATGGCAGTAAATATATTTTTCACGCGGTTAAATTCTAGATTTTATAATAAAACTGAATCATAATTATTATTGCATAACCTTGTGAAATATGATAAGTGACTGCAACCTTAATCATTTAAATCCACCCGTGGGCTTACATGTATTGAAATAACATTATCATGCTTCACCTGAAGTCCGTGCACGAGTGTGCTGACATGTTCAAATAGTCCTATAACCATGTTCAAAATCGTTTTAATCAAATTTATAACTAATTTAAGAGGTGTTCTAATGTCAATTCGCGAAATATTTTCCACAAAAAAGAATACAGCTAACGACAAAAGCAAACCAACGCCAGGTATTAACGTCAAAACGGCTACTGCAGCTTTCCTACCAACAATTTCTGATGTTGCGTTTCGAATATTTGTAGATATAAAACTATCACCATGAACGTGTAGCTTTAAAAGATACACGAAGTAAAAGTCCTTTTGCCACCACTCAAATACACCAGCTTCAAAGATATATCGCACTCGAAAAATTAAATTGGAAGGAAAATATCCGGCAAACTGATACCCCCAAAACCTTTTAAGAATTTCATCTTTGCCAAGAAAGCTAGGGTTGCCCAACAGCTTTTGAATTGCGTGAAGTTTAATAGCCTCTTGCCTTCTTAGAATAATTGCGGATTTGTTGCAGTTGTTCATATGATTATTTAGAATTGTAGAAGTATTTTCCCAAAATCCCTGTCCATAGTCAGGTAACATTGCAGAGTTGTTGATGTATTTCCACATTTGCTCGGATATTTCTTTCTTCAAGAAAAATAAACTGTAATTCAAGTGGCCATGAGGGTTTATCCAGTTCATCAACTCAACCCATAATTCCGAAACAACAGGAAGCATTTCATGAGTGCTTACTCCGCCGTACTTTTTATGCAGCTTATGAAGTTCACTAATGTTATACCATTCTGCATTTTTTTGGTTTTCAAGTTTACTCTACGAGTGTAGGTGGTAAACTGATATTCTTCAAGCTTTTCGAATGTGTCGAATTTTATTAAGGGAAGTTCTGCTGTTAATCTGGTAATGTTGTCTCCCTTGTAAAGTGTACTTAAATACAACCAGCTAATTGGTACAAAGAAGACACAAAAAAGAAGTGATATTTTTGCAGTTTTGCAATTAATGTTGAATGTACTGGTGGATTGGTCTAAAATAGATAAAATCATAAAACAGTTTATGTCGTATAATCTTGTATTTTTATAATTGCTATGTGGTTCTCTAGATAATTTAACAACCCAAGAAACGACAAAGCACATGATCAAAATTAAGAACCACGTTGAAATATCGAAAGGGGAAATCAACTCTAATAACTGATTCGTCCAATGCATTTGTTTCAAGTGACAGCTAACAAACTGCATTTGAAAAATGTGTCTAACAAATCGACTGTCCTGAAACTGATTTCGATATTGTGTACTTTTTCGCTCAACCAATGGGCGAAACATTGGATGAGAGTCAATAGGTTTTGTCAAGCTACAAGAATCTACAATTACATTTTTCCACTTTTCTCTATATTTGTCGCGTTCAAAAGAGAATGTAATATTTGCAGGCTTTGGTAAAAGGGATGAAGTCAAGTGCTGTTCAGCTAAGAAGTACAGACCATCTGCTGTGAGTGCAATAGAAAACATTTTGATCTTATCCCGAACAGCTTGTTGGCTTAAAATGTCTTTATATTTTAAATCCTTAAACAGAAACTTTTGATAGAATAGCACAACTTTGAAGGAGCTAGGGTCAGGGCTAATCTGTTTAATTTTTTGTAATATATTTTGTAATTTATTCTTGAAGTTTGGAATAAAATTTGTGCTAATTGTGATTAGTTTAAATGAATCACAAGGATTGCAATACGGGCACAATGTTTTTAATGTGAGTGACTGGTATTCCCAGATAATTACATTCACTGTTAGTCTTGGAAAAACGTAATGGTCATAAATAACCCCGGCAATCCATTTTTTGATATCATTTTCATTTCCACAAACTGAGTTTGCAGCTGAGTCACAGATAAGTAGTGATATAACCGGAACTGTATTCAAGTAGTCATATTTCCATTTCTGATCGTTCCAAGTTGTGTGAAAATTTGTCGACACCGGAGTTTTAAGAACACTTTCCCAGTACCAATCTGTTAAATACATTTGTGGAGAATTGTGTTGTGTGGGTGGGTCAAGAAAAATGTTTAACTCACAAACTTTGTTTTTACTTGTTAGTTGAAATGACTCTGTTAAGGTTTGCGAAATGTAATTATCGGCGACTGTGTCTGGTGATAATTTTGCAAAACTTGTCCTTGCCTTAAGACAGGTTGATGTGTTGTAATTCTTTAAAAATAAATGTGTAAACCCAAGTTCAAATGGATACAAACGGTGCTGTTGGCAATACGACAAGTAGCGAAGGAGAATAATTGGGTTCTCGACCACCTCAAAGTTAATATTGGCTCCTCTGAAATTGTTGACACGTATATTACAAGTTGAGAACGCATTTATTATATCAAGTGGTTTATCTTTGCGATCTTTTTTTGATATCAAGGGTTCACCAAGCGTGAAATTGTCTTTCAACAGAATAACTAACAAAATCAAAAACATAATTTCAAGCAAAAAATTGGCCCTATTCCACATCTTAGTTTATGACAGCTCGTCTAACTTTCCTAAATTTTATGTCAAAATCCAATTGAATATGAACAGTACAATACACAAGTAATGTTATTCCATAAAACAAGTAGTCGAAACTTTCTCTTCAAATTTAATGTTCCAAACAGCAGTGTTGGGGATGGCTAAAAAATTTCGGTATCGGTATCGTTCTCGGTTTTGCCCTCAAATTATCTGCGGTATCGTTATCGTTCTCGGTATTGCATATAAGTAACTCTTCGGTATCGTTATCGTTTTCGTTATTCAGTTTAAAACGATTTCGGTACCGGTAGCGTTATCGTTATTTCATTAGCTCAATTTTGTCGCAAAGCAGGCTTGCAGTGTAAGGCAACATGACATTTTTTGAGTATTTTCAGTGCCAGAACTGTTTATTGTGTCTTAAAACACATTTTAATACACGCAATGAATAGCTAAATACGTTTCTTTCTAATCTCCAGAAACGGCTAAAAATCAGCAAAAACTGTCTTTGGGCACTGGAAAAAGACAAACTGAATTTTAGCAGCGATATCGTTATCGTTCTCGGTAAACGAATACGAACTTTTGCGTTATCGTTTTCGGTATCGTTATTTCTCATTTAGCCCATGCGGTACGGTATCGTTATCGGTACTCAAAATAACGATAACGTAACGATAACGATCGTTATTTCTACCGCGGTAAATAACGATCCCCAACACTGCTTACTTCTCTTTGTCATGAATCTTTTGTTTAAATATTAATTTATCTTTACATTCGTGCAAGAAGAAACATAGATAAAACAATTACTACTTTTAGCGCATTATATATTCTGTGGTTAATTTTGTGAACGGAAAAAGGAATTCGATGAAGTGCTCTTTGCTTGCGCTTTATTTTTTCCATAGGTACATGGCCATTGCATTGGACATTTTTCATCTTAAATGAAATGCTGGACCAAAAAAATCTGTATTTTCTGTAGTAACATTTTACTTCTGATATAATACTTCTATTAATTAATCATTTAAGCACATCGAATCGCAAAGATTTATGTGTCATTTTATCTGCACCACGGACATTTATAGTTCTATGCGTGTACTGAAATAGTCATTATGCTATACAAATAGCGTGTTCGTAAGCGGCCAACGAGTTACTTATTCTACACACTTTTAATAATTACACATGATTCATAATGCATAATAAAATATTACATAACGTAATATCCATATACTTCGTATATTGTTTATCATATGTTAAATAAGGTGTTCATGTAACTTATCTTAATTCTTAAACTGAGCATTGAATACACGTGTGCTAATTGTAAGCTTTGAGTATTTCGTTTGTAATCTATATAGTCTAAGTAAACTTGAACAAATGTGAAGTGTTGTGTTATTCCATGTTATTCCATAACGTTAGTTGTTTCCAAGCAGAGATATTTATGTTAAAGTAATTTTGGCTAAATGCAACACCCAACATGTGCTTTTTAAAGTTGTTTTACATAATTAAATAAAGTTGACAGTTTTGATGAAAAAAAGTTTCACAAACTGATTAAACTTTAAATGATGTGGCGCAATTTCATTTGCAATTTAAAATAAAATTTGTTCTACCGAGAACCTGAGAACGCCAATATTTTTTGTGCGAACGGTTAATTAAAGTTGTTTGTTGGTAGCTTGGTAGTAAGCACTGTGTACTATCAACCAAAATAACATGCTTTTGTAAATTTTCGAAATGCAAATTACTTTATTTAGACCGTTTTGACCCATACATTTTAATTTTATAAAATTCATTGCCGATTAAAAGAGATTTTTTATTACATTATAGCATAAACAGTATTTTCTTTTCCTATCAATGCAACTGAACACTGGAAAAAAATTATTTGACCTGACCCTCTTTATTAGTAGACCATTTGATTTGAATCTTATGCTGGAGTTGTCATTGTATTAACTTTGTGTACTTTGTTTTTTAAATCAATTTTACAAATGTTATTTAGATTTTTTTACAAAAGTTTCATCCAACGAGTTCTCCCTTATTTTCCGTCTCTACAAGTTTAATGTATTCATACACCACAAATAAGTGTAAGTAATACGCTTGCGTAACCGTTTTTATTTCTTATATATGAACTGGTGTGTACTTCATGATAGTAGGCTGTTGAAACAATTAAGTAAATTACAAGAAACTCTCTTTGAAAAGATAATTAAACTAACAGCTTCTGTTCCATAAGCTTATCACTTACGTAGCAGAAAATATGTTTTAAAAGTATTCTAACCACTAGTAGACAAATTCTTTTTTGTAAAGCTGTTAGATATGTTTTGAAAATTAGGAGTACTTAGGCATGCATCACAATATAATAATTCAAATACTTTGAAAATATTCAAGTTAGAATATGAGTTTCTTATAACGAGTTAAAAATGAGTGTAATTTGTTTCCATCAAACCTACGCTCGTTATTCGTATTTTTCAACTAAAAAGATTTCCAACCTTATAAAGTTCGTAATCATACTATATATTTTTTGAAAATTGTACTTAAAGTTCGTTAAAATGTATGGTTTACTAAAATATTGTGCAAGTTTCCTCGCATTATTTTCAATAACTAAAACTACGCAACATCCTTTATTCGAAAGCAAAGATGTTACATCAATTGATATAACTACATCACGAAACACAACTTCTCTAGAAAAATACGACAAACTTTCCAACTTCATAACAAAAAGTCACCAATACTTAAAATGGACCCACTTCGATGTAAATTTAAAAGATTTTGCATTCAGTGTTGATGAACTAGAAAATAGCAAAACGAAACTAAATTTAAAATCAAAATATTTTCGATTTATTCCAAGGTTTGGTCTAATTAAAACTAAAGTAAGTTTAGTTATTTTGGATACTTATGAAGACATTATTAATGCCATTCAAAATTCTGGTTATGGAAACGATTTTGATGCTATATTTCTCGTCATATTGACAGCAGCAGTACAAGATGATCAAAATATTATTAACCTATTCAATACTAAGCTTATGAGAAACGAAGATATCGAAACTCCTTTTAATTCGCCTGTAATATTTCTGGAGGATTTCAAAAACCCCAATAAATTTGGTGTCCTGTGCTATTTCTGCCCCGCAGAAAAAGTGAAAATAGTGTCGTCGGTTTCGACAAATTTATTTTATCTTAAAACTTTATCCCAAAAATGGAACATAAATGGTCATAAACATCTAGTACCACTTCGAGGGCCATTAGCTATACTTGGGGATCCTATAATGGATAAATGTTTGCTCGAATTTGATAAGTTGTATAACAGAAAGTTATTCTATGCATCACTTTCGGCTTGTAACGTACCATTAGCAGTGTATTCTCCTATAACAAGGCACCTAAATATATCATTAGTGTTCATACACAGACTTAAGACAAACGAAGACAAATCACAATCTCGTTGGGGATTTCAAATGGCCTGTGCAGAATCTCTGTTACTTTCAGTACCAAATCATTACGCAAGAACAGGTGGTACATATATAATAACATCAGTTACATCGTTGGACTTATTTGCTTGCATTCAATCTACAAAACTAAAAAGTTTAAAACTTTTTATTTTCAACGTCATTAACGTTGATGTCTGGATATGTATTGTGTTATCAATTTTAATATATTCCGTAGTATGTCAAAGTTTAAAGAAAGGTATTGCTCTTTCATGGGCGTTTCTTGGGTTGCAAGTTTACAAGTTACAAAACATAAAAATTGTTGGTGGCTTCTTTTTAGGAGCTTGTGTAATTGCTGCTGTATTTCAGAGCCACATTTCCGCCGATGCATTTAGCATGGAACCATTTCCAGAAACTGCTACACTGATTCATAAAAACTATCGTATTTGGGTAGAGAAAAGTAAATTTGCGATGATATTGAATCAGGGCATTAAAAGGTTTGGGACTGGCCTATTTTATGGTAAAACAATTCAACAAATTGTTTACGATGAGTTAAAGGATCCAATAAGCTTGAATAATAGTTTTGATGTAATGCAGAAAATGGCATTAAAAAGGCTTGTTGTACCTACACTAAGTAACAGGGAATTTCAGGTAGCTTTATGGCGTTCACCAAACTTCGTAAACAAAAAATTGGTTTGCAGAGCGATTGCATATGCCAAAAATCTGGACCTTGATATTGATCACAGCTTACGAATTTGGGGTTCTGACTATGCATCAAAATTGTTTAATCGTTGGTCAGAAACAGGTTTTATGGTACATGGTAGAAGAATTTTCTTTCTTGGGCATCGGTTTTTTAAAAACTTGTCAATTAAATCGGTAGAGGGATTTTCTTATCCGACAGCAATTGATATAAGAAGTGCTTTGGGTATTGGATGTTTATGCTTGCTTATAATAGATACAATTCTATTGTTTACATGGTTAGTACGTTGGTTTTTCCTCAAACCATGCTTATTTAAATCCACGAAAGTAGTCAAAATCAAGGTTCAAACAAGTACAATCTCTAAAGACGAGACAAAAATTATAAGAAAACTTACACAATACATTTATGTACATGTAAATTGGATAAGAAAGTTTAAACGTTTCAGTTTTGTTAATCAAATGCTGTCAAAACATTAAATGATATTTCAAAGTTCTTTAAAATTTATGCTATTATTCAAATTTGCTTAATTTAATTATACACCAAAACACACCGTGCGTGTACATTTTTCTACGCGTGTATAAAAGTGATGTAATAAAATTTAATAAATTTGTACTATGTACTCATATTTGTATCAATACATCCGATTGACCATTCTTTTATGTTGATTCGTATAATGCTTTGCATTCATCCGTATTCAAAATTAAGACGTCAACAGTAGTCATCGCACAACAATCCTCGTCGCACACGAAAACTTGAAAAATCTATCAAAGAAATAAATGAAAAAGATATGCTATAGCTTTTGTTAGACCGAAAAATATTGGTTTTATCCTTTCAAAACTATTTCTAAAATCTGCCATTTTTATCCCCACTATAAATTTAACTTATAAATATTGCACAAGTTTCAAAAATGAATGATAAGAATATTTGTTTGATCCTTCTATGACTTAATTCTCTTGAATTTACGTCTAAGAATTAGTTTTATACATTCTATCCAAAAACACAAGATGCCTCACCTTGACCCAATAAAAAACAATATAAATACAGCTTGAACGTTTCCCTCTATTTTGACAGGTCGTGAGCCTCTATGTTCATTTGTCGATGCCCAGTTTCCATTGTCTGCCATTTTTAGTAATTCAATCCACCACCTCCAAATACCCGATTCATGCATCCCATTTATTCTCTGCAATATGAACTGTGGAACTAAACCTTTTAAATAAATTGATGTGGTGGGCTCAAAAATCTTTTCAGTTCCTACAACAGCACCTTGCTCCTTCATTCGTCAAGCAAAAGTATAGCTTAAATAGGAAGGTAATATGGCTGCAGTTTTGTTACACTTGGCTATTTCATCAAAAAGTTGCCCTTGTTCCATTTCATTATAAGACTTTGCGATTTCAAATGGACTTGGATCTTTATTATGGAATTGATTTCTCAAGTTATAAAAGATTCTCTTGGCGGTTGACAATGGCAACAGGTTTGTCCAATTCAGGAGACTATTATATCTCTCAAATTTTATCTTGTCCTCATTTTTTATAGAAGACATCATCCACACTAAATCCGACTCCACATAAAATGGTTTATCACGAATAGTTTCAAGGTAATACAAATGCCCATTTTGAATTACTTTGAGGTTTTCAAAGAGTATACTGTGATTTTGAAGTACATCAGGCTCAAGAAATATACGTCGAGACTTGCTATAAATTGTATAGTTTTCATTCCGCAATTGATTTATTGTCTCATAATATTTAAGCGAAACTGGCGCCGTCATTTTGTAAATATTTGTACTTTTGTATGCGTTGCTAAGCACAATACAAGCTAGTAAATAGCTCCCGAGTAAGCAATTTAAAAACCCTTTAGGATTAAGCGTAACTTTATAATAGTAGGGTTCCTGTTCCAGTAAACCAGCAAAGTTTCCCAAGAAGTTAAATATTATGTCAGCCGTCAATATTAATTTTTAGATGTTTTTATTAGAATAATTGTAAATCGTGTGAATTACACTTACAATTATAATGCTTAAAACTCCTAGAATCCAAGTGTAAGTATCAAAAACACCTAAAAACTCTAAAACTAAACGAATCCTTCCCTCGTGTACCTTTGCAGCACACAAATCTCAATTCATGCAATGCATCTACAAAACACATTAATTGATTGAGTCTATTCAACTTCACTTTAGAAGATATTATTATTTGTACAAGAACACTGGGATACTTTTCTTCACTATTACGCTTCTCTAAATTTAAACCATATCTGCAAACTAATTTTCCGTCACTCGAATGATAGCTATAATTCCTAAATATTGATTGCCACCAATGCACTATAATATGAGCCAATTGTAGATTATTATCTAATGTAAATGGATTTCTTGACCCTACCCAACATGGGTTCAAATCAGGCTACTCCTGTGAGACTGCAGTAGGTGTTTTGACACAAAAACTATACGAATCAGTAGATAAACGAAAGGGAAAATCTGTAGCTATTTTTATAGATTTCAGTAAAGCCTTCGACAGTGTCAATCAAAAGAAATTGTTACACAAATTAATAACTCAGTATAAAAATAAGTTACCCCCATACCTTATAAAATTACTGTACAGCTACTTTCAAAATAGAAAATTTATACTAAAAAATGGTAATTTTGTATCAAATAAATATGACATCAAAGCCTGAGTACCACCTGGATCAATTCTTGGATCACTTTTCTACTCACTATACGTAAATGATATATCAAGTGCCATTAGCTTAAATTATTTATTATATTGTGATGATCTAGTGATATATACAGACTGTAAAACCTACAATGAAGGAATACAAAAATTGTCAGCATGTCTTGATGAACTGGTGAAGTGGTGCGATGAAAATGGTCTCAAATTAAATGTAGATAAAACGAAATTGATGGTATTTTGCAAAAATAATGATAGCAGATCAAAAAAGAGGAGATTGGAGAATTATATGTTAACGGAAAAATAGTTGAAAGGGTTCAAATTTTCAAATACCTAGGTGTAACAATTAATAGCCATCTCACTTTTAAAGAACATGAA
>JAQFXM010001092.1:0-36372 GCA_034693345.1 Entomobrya multifasciata | reverse complement strand
ATGCTTCCTACTCTGGTTGCAGACATTAACTTTATTCCACAATTACTAGTAGCAGAAGGTTGTAAGGCTTCTACTACCTGACCAGTTTGATGGACTGCTGGCCGTACAATGATAACTATTACAAAAATTCTCTCCTCCTTATATACCAACTCTACACAAAGAAATATCCAATATTTCACCCACAAAGAAATTACTTCAGATACAATACAGGTCAAAGTGTGCAGGAAGTGCGCACTTTGACAAACAAAAGAAAACATTCAATACTCCTTCATGAAGTACAATCTCACTTCATAAAGGCCCGTAATCTACATTAAACAAATATCCTTCCTGGATAACCTTCACTCTTCGTACTGAACAAAGGAAGTCCATAGTTCAATCCAGGGGTCGGTCCAAAGTTTAATATTCAGTCCTTCCGGGCTAACATAAGTATTGTTTCAAACTGTTGGAATTAAATTGTTTTTTCTATAAACAGGAAGTGAAAGCAATTAGGGTACGTACTCATTTTATTGCTTTAGCCATACTCATGTAATTAGAGTGCTAAATAAATTATGGACTTTCCCTCATTGCTTAGCTCGTGCTAAACAATTTATAACAACTGTAAGTTCCAATTTAACTCTAGCCCACAGCACTACTAGTAAAATCCAGTTCTATAAAAATAAAATGCAATTTGTATTGATGCTTTATTCTTGAAAGCAATTATTTATTTAACGAATTATATATTTAACCATTTACAATCAACTCAACACATAGAGAAGACTAGTTGTATCAAAATTCAAGCCGATAAGGTGATATTACATATTACACATACATGCATAACAAACAAAGCCTCTAACTTAAGTTCAGGGACAAAAGTTTATAAAATAACTGTACTAGATCTCCAGATCTGTATGCATATTTGTTGATTTATACAATTTATTTGTTATACACACAAGAATCAATGAATCAAAAAGTAATTAATTCTAAATCGACTCAAAACTATTTTCCGAATCCAATTTAAATATAAATTTTCAAACAAAGTGACTTTCATGCATGTTACCATACTGTTCCATAATAATCTTTAATGTTATTTTCGGTACTAACAGTTTTTCTTTCAGAAACAAGTTGCTCATTATAATCAGAGTTATTACCTTGCTCTTGTTTTAAACCTGAGAATGCATGCACAACAGCAGCAAAGCAAATTAAAGGAGGAATCCAAGTCAGTAACAAAGTCTTTTCATATGCTCCATTCACGTAAATTATCACGTTTCCAACTATGTCGACGGCCAGGAAAACAATCGTACTCCATCCCCAAGCCAAATAGGCAAAAGGGCTGATAATGTTCCCATCATCATCATCAGTTGAAGTATGGCTACTACCTTTCCTAGCATTGTTTGGCTAAAAAATGAATGCAATTTTTTTTAGTAACAGATTAACTTTTAAAACGCAATTAACATCTTAAATTCTCACCCTGTAACAGCATTGTTTAATTAATAGAAGTCCAACAAAAACGTTCCAAATAATCGTGAAAAATACTGCCACAAACGCAAAAAGCCATTCTATAATGAAAAATCAATCAAAAAATTATTTATAGAAAATTAAGAAACCCATTAAGTTAAAACTGTTGTACACGCATGGTTTATAATTTTGAGAGAACTGAAATAAAGAAATGCGGCTTGATATACCTATCGCCTCAAAGTTTGACACCTGCAGAAATCCAAATAATAGCTCTTTGGAAAAGTAACTCAAGAACAGGACTGCTGTCAACTGTACAGTTATAAAACAAAATAAACTAAATGAAAATCATATTTAATTAGACTTGCACGAAATAAGCTAAATTACAAATAGTTTAGAATTGTAAATTCATATTCGTACCACTTGAATAAATCCTACTACAGCAATTATGGTCACCAGCAAACTTCTCTTTCCGCTTTCCATGTTACTGGGATTAAAATCACTAATTAAGTGTACGATCAAAAATTTCTTCTAAAATTTCAAAAATTAAGTGGGACTGAATAATTTACAGCAACAAGGCAATGTATGTTCCGACAGAGGTTTAAGTCTTGAGTGACTAGAGACTTTTGTTAGGTTTGATGTGATTAGTTGGACTGAAATGCATACATGTCACAATTGTCACATAATCACATCCCATGTCTTCCCATTTTATGACTTGTTATATGTAAATGTATGTATTCTCTATAACTTGATTTGTTACGCTCTTAAGTTTGTCTGTACTTTTAGTACTAGAAACATTTTATAGAAAATCTTATCATTTTGTTTGTTCACTGTCATTTAAAAGAGTGTTTACTTGTCTATGCATCATGCACAGTTCAATACACAAATAGCACCACCAACTCAATATCAACTTATCATATTAGTCATAATAATCATCTATTTATGCGTTCCTTAATTTTAAGGTTCTTCAACCCAGTATGGATTATGGAATGTAATAAAAAGGAATTCTTATTACTTACATACTTATTAAAAACATGGTATAATCTACTTTTCAAAGTTTTATTAATGAAACTGTATGATATTTTCATAAAATATGTGACTATAAAAACTCTGAAACTTGGTTTTTATTTTCTCATTTACATTTTTGAAATATTTCAGAAAATCTTAACGGTTTAATAATGTATGTGAAACGGTTGCCTTTAAAATATGTGTAATTTTTGAAATTACGCCATGAAGCTATTTTAGAATATAAAATTTTAAACTTGTGACTGCGACGAGAGAAATGCAATGAAGATAAATGAGCACGTGTACTGTACATCAAACTTCGTTAATATCGAATTATTACCTGGCTGGGACCTTCCTGTGACTGCCGTTTCACAAGTGTATGCAAAATGTACCCACTTTGCTTTCAACTGTTTAAAATGTACCGAGTTAACTGAGCTTTAAATAAAATTCACTTGTTTGAACTTCTGCCTATGGAAAATAAAAGCTACATACATGAATGACAGGTCACATTTTCTCTTTCAACAAAAATGCACATTTTTCACGGATATAAAAGATGATTTGAATTCACAGGAAATCATTCAGCATTCAGTCATCTTCTGATTAGCACTCTCGCAGTAGCAAATAAATCACACTCTAAATCAAAATGGTGCCAGGTAAAAATGCATATACGATTCTCACTCCATTTCTATTAAAAACCATTTTACTATTTTTCAAATTCAAAAAAATCTTCCAGGTTCCAGTATTTTAGCTTTTGGAGTAACCCTCCTCCTCTTCACTTCTTCCACTTTTGCCGACTCTCCTTCGGACGACACTCCCTCCACCCACTACACTGGCTACCAATATGCCGTTGAGACACCTTCTCAAGGAGGAGGATACGCCCCACCCCCACCTCCAGTGACCTACGGTCCCCCACCACCCCCAGTTTACGGACCTCCTCCATCATCAGGCTACGGATCCCCACCATTTGGAGATCACGGCTATTCCCTTGACTCTGAAAGTCCATTTGTACAACAACGTCTTTTCAACACGGCTGTTGCCCTAACCATTCCACTCTTCTCCTTCACCCTTCCCCAGCGTTCCTCAGGCAGTGGAGGCATTGACTTGGCAAACCAAGTAATTTTCGGTGCATTCGTTGTTATTGCCACTTTGTTTGTATTTGTGGTCCCCATTTTCTTCACCAAACCACCCGGTGATCAAGGCCGAAGCAATGACCGTAATGGAATCCTCAACAATTTAATGGCTAACAACAAAGTATTCAATTTTATGAATTCAGACGTTTCCAACAAAATTGGATTGGATACTTCCAAATGTCTCCAGAAAACTATTTGCGAGGCGAATAGAGAACCAAAGAAATATGGAGTTATGGCCACTCCCTTCCAAATGTTCTTCCCGTAAGCAATCATTTTATTAGGCTATTCATTTCATTTACCACGTTTAAATTCTGTTTCTAACTTATTCATAATTTCATCCCCACAGACCCCCATCTAACGGCTCCTCAGACGCCAAGGCATCCATCTTCCAATTGGCTGCTAAAGACGGAAAGTACTCCAAGAAGGCTTGTGGATCTCTCTACAAATGCTTCTTTGACGTTATGGACTTGAGTAGCTACTTTGTTGACTGGTGGAAACATTCTGCCGATCCCAATTACATGCTACACTTTTAAAAATCATCTTTTAGTTATTTTTTTTTCTAGAATAACATCTCTAGAGAGAAAGTTGCTCAGAGCGCAACGTTGTTGCGTCTTATGTGTTTCACGTGATTTGATGTCGCAGCCTTGTGATGTTTTTTTCACGTATTTTTTATCTATTTATTTATTAAAATCACATTTAAATGAATACAAATAAAAATTAATTGCTGTACTTGAACAAGTGAAGCATATTATTTGGGCTACTTATTGATTCATGCAGTTTTAAAAATAGCTATGCTGCAAGTACAACTAGGTTAGCTACACAAAAAACATAAAAAAGGAAAGCTACATCGCTTTTTAACAAATGCCACCGAAGAAGCTTGAAAAATGAATTGCTTGTTTGTTTAGTGGCTGTAGTTCATGGTCATCAGTCATCATGTATTTGGAAAAGTTTACGAATAGTTAATTCAATGAAATATTAATATGGCATTTTCCTTTTGTCCTTGTTTCCTGCAACACTTTCATCATCCAAAAAGATAAGCCATACATGTACTCTACTCAGCCATGCCGCCGCCCTGCCTTCGTGTTTGCTTTTAACGAACTGATGGCAGGTCATCCATTCTTCACTTGTGACTTTATGTCGTCACTTGTCATCAAACAGTGGTCACTTGCACTTCAAATAACAGTTCATCTTTTCAACCAGACATTTAACCTGGATGGTTCTCTTCTTCAAGCCATTTATTTTCACACCTTTTTTACTCAATAAACTGTGAAAAATATTTGGACCGAATGTCTTCATTTCACACATAATTTTGATCTTTCAAATTTGCAATATGAACGGTGAGTGTTTTTTGTGAAGATTTCTTTTTTACAAATAACTGTGAAATTAGCTTGTTTTCCCCAATTAAAGCTTCTTGTGCATTTTTCAGGTGCACCGTTTACTTTCCTGACAAAATACTCAAAGTCGGCGTACGCCTTGGCATTCATTTTTCTGGGTGTCCTGATCCAGTTTACTGTTTGTTACAAAAATGTAGAATCCACTTGGTCCCTTCAACAACAACAACCTTTGGAACAACCTGAGAACTATGACTTTTATCAAGATACCTCCCAATACCAAGATAGCATCAGTAGCAGAAGTAGTAAAAAATCTAAAAAAGTTTCCTCCAGAGATTTTTCTGGTTTGACCAACTCATCCTCCTCAGCATCAACTTACGGTCTTTCCAAACCTTCGACTATAGTGGCATATCACAGATCCGTTCATAACACAAGTTGGGCTATAACCATTCCCCTATTTACGTTTCTCCTTCCAACTGCAAATGTAAACGATCCATTGAACGTTGGCAATCAGGTAACTTTTCAAGTTTATCATTTTCCAAGCATTACAAATGAATTGACACATTTCGCTAATTACAATTTTTATTTAGCTGCTTTACGGATTTTTCGCTATTGTGATTACGGTTATTAGCTACGCTGTCCCCATTCTGTTCAATGGTCATAACCCCACAGGACGAAGTTTGAATGATAACAAGATCACGTTAGACCATTTGATGCATCCTGGTCGCGTCATGAACTTGGTGGGGCTGAATATTGGTAATCAAATTGGAGTAGACCCGATGCAATGTTTACAGAAAACAATTTGCGAGTCTTATCGATATCCGCAAAGATACGGAGGCCTGGTTTGGCCCTTCCAATATTTTTTCCCGTGAGAAAAAATATCACATTTTCTCTCTATCATGTTCATTAGTGAATTTGTAAATTGATTAATTTTCCTGTTTAAAAATTCACTTTGTAGAGCCGGAAATGAAACAGACTCCACAGGTTTGCATAGCGTTTACCGTATGGCCGCAAGAGAAGGAAAATTTTCAAAATCAAGCTGTAAGAAAAAGTATGACTGCATGTTTGATGTGTTGGATCTTGCAAATTATCTTTTATCGGTTTACAAAAAGATGAGAAAAAGAAGTAAGGAAAATATCAGCTCGGATACAATAGCCAATAATTTTTTGAGTAAAACGATTTCATATAGATGAATACATATTTTATCATAGGTAATTGATAATTTTATTGATTGTTGTACTATTTATTGAAACCTGAAAATAAAACTACATATCATTTAAAATCAATCATATTTGTTACATTTTTGGGGCATTGCAAGAATCGAATCATTTTACTTAATAAAGTTTCAAATTTCATACTTGATTAATGCAACCAGTATTTTAATCATGTAAAGCATTGTTTGACTCCAACTGTTCATCATTCATCAAACGTTTTTGACCGCATTATACAGTTGAAACAACTAAAACATATAATGCACAAAATTAAGGTAATTTCTATTGCTTTTTTAAAATGACCATTTAACTTATTTGTCAGGTTGACAAGTATGGTGTTTGAGGCATTGCTCAACTCGTAATAATTTTTAAAAACCCTTTATTCCTTATAAAACAAATCAGTTATCCATAAATAAACTAAATAAAAAATTAGAAACTCTGTTGAAATTAGTTTATATACTTACATGCATGTTGAAAATTTCAAAATATATATTTTTTATATAATTAAAGCAAAATGCTACAGCAGAGGAAAGAAAACAGGGTCACGGCGGTCATAAATACATACTCATTTGAATACAAAATATTTTTACGTTGACTATTTATAACTACCTCATTTTCCTGTCGATAGCCGATTGCCAAACGATTCATTCATAACTTTCGAAATGCAAAAATTACATTGAAGCTTGTTTTGTAAAGTTGGTACCAAACCAAACGCGTCCCTGTGTTCACATGAAGGTGTTTGTGTGTTAGCAGCGAACGTTTCATCGAAACATCTAGGCCTTTTTAAAAAATAACTGATTTAGAAAAAAACTGTATCAAAATGAAGGACCACCGTATTCCCCGAAAATTTTCCTTAAACTCCCTCGTTCTATCAAACCTTTCCATATTTCTCGTAATAACTAATTTCCCCTTGTCTTCGTCAAAATTATCATCGCCAGTTCACGCAAGCAGAGGTATTCCAAAAGTTGGAGACGCCCTTCCAAAACTTTTGAAAATATTTGATCATCCCCAACCTAATGATGGATACGACAGTCTACGTACTTTTGGAAATGATTTGACTGAAGGAATGACCCGTAAATATTCCCTGTACAATACTTCAATTGCCTTGACCTCTGCGCTGTTCTCTTTCGAGCTGCCATCATCAACGAGCACCGAAGCAGATACTGTAAACTTGGCTAACCAAGTGATCCAGGGAATGTTTGGATTTCTACTATCAGTGCTTATCTTTGCATTACCAGTTTTGTTAACAGGACAAAGATTTAATCCAAATGCAAGAAGCAATCAAGATAATGAGGATGGCATCATTGCTACCATTTTGAAAACAGAACCTCTTGCGAAACTGATTAGGAATAATGTACACAAGCAGATCGGACTGGAACCCGAGAAGTGTCTGCAAAAAACAATTTGTGAAGCCCATCGATCACCAAAAAATAAGGAATATGGGATGCTGGCATTGCCATTCCAAATGTTCTATCCGTAAGTTAAAAACTATACTACGAGCAGTAATTAAACCAATCTAGCATTATGTAGAAACATTTCCGATGATTTTATCTATCAATTTACAGACCTCCATCTAAAAATGCTGACAGATCCCGATCCACTTCGTTCCAGGACGCTGCCTATGATGGCAAATATACCAAATCGAGATGTAGTCAAAAGTATAACTGCTTTTTTGACGTGCTTGACGTAGGACGCTATCTCATCGATTGGTATCAGTATCATAACCCTTCCGGGGGAGCTCTTAATTAGTCCAAAGGGATAAAAATTAAATACAGCATTTCAAAAAGTTCATTACTGATGTCGTCGATCTTTTTTTAAAACCTTTTTAACTTATTATTTTCCTGCGTGGTCTTTTGTACTCAAGTTTTATAAACGCTCAAATAAAACATACTTTCCTTTGACTCAACATGAAACAAACTTCATCTCATCTTTCTACATATATAATTCACTAAACTGTCATAAATCTTCAAAGAAATTACGCAGACACAAATCTTCCGACTCCGAATCCCGTTACGAGTGAGTAAATATGTCTAATTAGCACCTGTTTAAAAATGTATGATGCTTGCTTCCACAGTTCCAATCAATTATTCATGCCAATGACTTCTCAGTTTCTAGCAAAGTGTTTTAGCCCATTCAATTAAAGCCATATTTTTGCTACCTATTCAAATATTATTCAGGTATATTCTGGATAAGAAACAGTTTAACTATACATATTTTTAAACATGAGTTTTGAGATGATACTTGGGCATGTCTGTATCCTGCATACGTGCATCAACAACAAACAATGACACTGACACCTGCAATTTTTCGTTCATTCACACTCACACCACCTCACCGAGACCGAAAACCTCTTCAAAGTTAAATACTATTTTATGTTGATGCAGACACTAAATCTCCTAAATGATTTTAAAATGATGATGCAACCAGTTACATGAAAGCAAACTGATTATCACACAGTAAACATTTTTACAGCTTTGCCTACTCAAGACTCACAAGATCTCTTACTACTTTTTTTGGGGGCATTACGATACAAACTTGTGAAAAAGTGTAAATCAGTAATTTATCTAATTCTTATCTAAAAATGACTGCTTCTCAGCCTCGTAGAAAACTATTTGATTTTCCCGTCACCCCCACATCCCTACTTTCCTTTTGTACCTTATCCCTTTTGGGAATACTTTTAGTGCTTATCAGCAGTTCCCCTGTTTATTCAAGTGGCGACCTGTTTCTAGAACCAGATCCTTTAAGAGAAGGTACAAATGTCAACAGCAGAGCCCCCCGAAGTTTAATTCAACTTGATTTTGGTGATGAAAAATACAATGGACACAATAACCCTACCGTTCTGGAAGGCGGAAATGGAGGTGATGGTGGAGGAGACGCATACGAAACACTCCGACAAATGAGTTTGGCGTCTACCCAACCATTCATAAAACGAAGACTATTCAACACTTCAGTAGCTTTAACGGTTCCCATGTTCTCCTTCACTTTACCCCAAAGGGCAGCAGAGGGAAGTACAGTGGATTTGGCTAATCAAGCCATTTTCGGATTGTTTGCGTTGCTGACAACAATGCTGGTATTTGCGGTACCTGTTTTGTTCACGGGTATTAGACCATTTGACGTGTATGGAAGAAGCATGAAAGATAATGATCAAAGCCAAAATATCCTAAACAATTTACTGAACTCCGAACACACTATAAACTTGATGGGGGTGGACACACAAAATAAAATTGGCATTAATCCAGAGGAATGTCTTCAGAAAACCATTTGTGATGCTCATAGACATCCAAAGAAGTTTGGACTGTTTGGATTACCTTTTCAGATTTTCTTTCCGTTAGTAATTTATTTTTGATAGTAAGTATTTTATGTTTTTTATGGAGGTTAATTGCACTAATTTTATGACAATTTAGACCACCTGCGCCAGGAACCTCTGAGTCAAGATCGATGAGTAAGTACCAATTGGCAGCCCAAACAGGAGAATTCAAAAAGGATGAAGAATGCTGGGCCACGTACAACTGCTTCTTTGATGTGCTAGACTTGGCAGTCTACTTTACTGATTGGTTTAGCCCTACTTCGTCAGCAGATAACATTTACAACTAAATTTCACGCGCGATAAATGATGGGTCTTTCGGGTGGTAAACAGACAACTTACGTTAAAAATGGATTGCTTATTATAAAAAGTAGAATAAAAATGAACAATAAACAACCGAAGTTTAACATTTCACAAATGTTTATTCCTTTCTCATCCGAATTGTGAATTTTAAAAATTCATTTCACAAAACATAAAATACTAAAATTAAAAATTGATATTTGAGTACATTGCACATGATTCGCAAGTCGACAAATACAACAATCATAATTATGAATTCATACATGATTAATATAGAAAACATCAAATTACATGATTGATAGATCCATACACATATTAACTTATCATGTAACAAACATTACCATCTACAAGTACCACAAATTGTTGGCGAGGGTCAGCGGAGCATTCTCATTTAAAGCTATGCCGGTCAAGTAAGCCAACTTGTGGGCATACTGACATGGGGCTGGGACAGCAACTGTTCCACACCAGTTATAGTAGAGATGACACAGTTTGAAGCTAAGAAGTTGCATCTGTTCCGGCTTGAATTCACTCTCATCATGAACAACGTTGTAATTGGTAGGGCTTACAGTTCCCTGATTGACGCTTTGTGAGACTAGGAAATAGTCATACCTGCAAATAAATTAACGAATTCACAAAATTAAACATAAGTCAACAAACTTCTTTGGTTTGATACGAAATAAAATTGTCTGATTCTAAGTTACCTTTCGGGGAGAGTCATGGTGTTGTCAATTACTGTGCCTGGGGGAACGTTGTCGTACGACTTCGGGGTTCCACTTCGCTCGAGGAGAGCTCGCGAGTTAATCTTCTTGGTCACAATAACCACTGATAGCCGTGCCTTTTTGTCAACTTTTACCTTCCGAATGTACATCTCTTCAATGGCATGCTGAAGCTGGGGTATCTCCGTGTCCAAAACGTAGTTGATTTGGCCTTCCCCAACACCATCTCTGAACAAGACAATACGGTCAGGCAACGCGCCGTTGTTTTCGATTCTAAAAGCTTCTAAGGCCTCTAAAAATTAGAAAATAACGAAAAACATAATTAGAGTATAATCATACAGTACTAGAATGTCGTTATTAATTCCTTTAATTTTAACATACTTATCATCCCGGCGGTCAGATTCTTAGCCAACTCCGACTTGTCCTTGTGGAAAGTCACAGTACTGAAGTACTGATTCAATGACTGGTCCCGCGTAGACACCAGAGCTCCAGCACTCTGTCCCTTCCTCTCCGAGCAATGGTACACATCAAATCCCAAGATCATCAGACGCTTCACCGGAATCTTGACACCCCACGGAACTCCACCCAGCTTTGCAGTGATTTGAATCATCACTTTGGTACAAATAGAGCCGAGTTTCTGCTTGGCTTTTGGGTCAGTCTTGTTCATATTCTTAGCGAGGAAACATTGACAGCCAACTGTAACAGATCAAGAAAAAAAATTACTTGAGATCATTTTAACTCCACATTTATGAAATCCATATGAATTATCAAAGTGACGACTTACCCGCGAAATCAAGAACGCAGGTCTTTTTGACTTCCGCGTAAGTCGTGACATTGTTGTTCGGAAGAACAATGAAGGCGAAACCAATGTTTTCACGTCGATTTAACTCTTGGCGGATAGCAGTTGCCACACGTCGTGCATCTTGGTATGCGACACTACAAGATAAAAAACAAACCATGTTAATAATGCTTGAAGTTTTTTTACCAATAAAAATGGATGTTTTAACGTAAATAAAAACTTACACTGCCACTGGATCGGTGCAATTGACATTGATAGCTCTCCCGGCCATCTTCATTTGATCTATTAGACCGTCAATGTAAGACTGTTCGCGGATGGGGACGAACATGATCCAGTTCGACAGATCACGCGGGGTCAACATCCCCCTTCCTGTAAAATGCAAAAGAAAGATACGAAATTAGTACATTATTTCTTTCATACATGATAAATTGATCAATCAAGGCAAGAAAAATGCATCGTTACCTTTCAATTGCCGAGTCCAGTCTGCTTGTCTATCTCCATACGTAGGGTCAGAACCTACTGGCCCCATGAACACCTTCTCACATGGATACTTTCGTGCATCCGCCATGACATACTCGGGAACGAAGTCGATCTCCCAGTTGGAAAATTCCTTCTGTACTGATGTTGAGTTCTTCAGCTTATTGATGAACTCATCCAACTTCCGCTTCCTCTGATTAGGACCCATGTGTAAATGATCAGACAGCCTCTTCATCAAATTGAAGTTCTTCCTCATGGCATCAGTCAGTCCGGTGGGATTGCAAAGTACGGGGAAGAGGTAGAAGTTCCCAGTAATTCCTTTATTGATGTCTCGCTTCTTCGGGATGGAGACCAGGGCTGGCTGAGTCGCAGGCTCGAGCTTGATGTTATATTTATTGAGGTAGTACTCATCATACCTCGTCAATGTACCATCCTGTTGACGGAATGTTGATGTCGGGGTCACATTGAAGTCCACATCATCCACCTTGTACGTGCGACGGTTGTAATGGGTTATTACGATTATACCAGTCAGTTCCTTCCTTACTGCTTTCTCCTGCACAATAAAAAGTCAAGTTATTATCATTTTATCATCAAACTAATAAAATCACATCTAAGCATATGCCAAGTATTTACTGAAATCAACGATAGACTTACAAAATCCTCCTTGTTCTTTATTTGAATCTTCATGTTCTCGATCATATCCCACACCGTTTCCATCCGGAGCACCTTGTGGGTCACTTCGATGCAAAGCAGGGTCCCTGACTCATGGTTCCTGATGGCAGTCACAATACCAGGCCACAGCTCCAATCTGTCCTCCGCGAATTGTATGGCGTCATGTCTGTTGTAGAAGTGTCTGCCAAGTTCCTCCATGTCAATAAGTGTCATACACTTGCGCATAACCATGTTATAAAACTGCAAGTACATGGGCGACTGCGGCAGCACATATCCGACAGATTTGATTAGAATGGTGAACTGCGTCTTTCCGTCTTTGGAAACAGCAATAAGTTCTCGTTTGTCCAAAGGAATGGGCCGCGTGGTGTAGAGCATGTGCCCATCGAAGATATAGCTAGGAAGCAGACTTTCCTTCCCACGGACCAGCATCTTCTTCAGCAGAGTACAATCCTCCTCCGGACTGAAGTCCACACGATACTGATGCAACTGGAAGTCGGGTGTCTTGTTGACATGCAGGTAGTTTGTAAGGACGTGAAACAGTTCACCTCCAGCACCTTGCTTGATGAATCCAGGCTTGAGGGTAACTCGGAGACCTTTGCTGCCTTCGGATCCTGATGAGCCAGACACAGTGTCCAGTTCCTTTACCCGGACGGAACCTCCGACGCTCCCTGCCACGTTCTCAACGCTGGTGCCGGCAACGGTTGAAGATCCTGTTAATAATATGCAAATTTAACGATCAGTAATTTATTTACACAACTCGCATTGAATAGTTACTAATCTATCCTGTCATTCCATTTAATTTAATATTACTTACCAACGTCACTTCGAACGGCAGTAGTGTCAACGGTTTGTTCCGAGGCAATCGTCGCCAAGCTGGGAGCTTCAGAAGTAACAGAAGCGGCATCTCCCAAACCAGGAGTCGCAGCCTAAAAAATAAATTAATTAAAGATCAGTTAATTAAACATATTTCGTAATTTAGAACACACACACTTGCACGCATAATTTCACACTTGAAACTTTTAAAACTTTGAAAGTTTTACCTCAACTTGCTGTGGCGTAACCCTAACACGCCCCCTTGCCCTTCCCCTCACTGCAGGTGCTTGACGATCCGACATCTTAAAAACACAAGTTCCGTAACCGTAATTAACTTTTCTGCTCTTTAATCAACTCACAATTTAATTCTTCACAAAAATTAATCGAAAACTGAACTCAAATCGCTAAGAAAAAATCTGAACTAAACAAAATTCGGAAGATGAAATTTGCTAAGACACTTTCTCAATCTAAAGCCGGTAGACTAAACTGAAAGTTGTTCCGTGAAGAAAAGAGAGCAGCCAAGAATGAGAACGATGAACGATGGGCTTGATCAAATTTACGTATTGCGAAGTTGATACAAACGAACGGATTTGCTTCTTTTTGTGCAAATCTCGAGAAGTGCGGCGCGACGATGAAAATAAGAAAGGCAGCAGGCAGCATGCAGCAACCAGAAATGCAAAATTTGCTTGCGTTCGATTATGAACTGAGATTGTGATTGGCTGACAGTGAAAATGCAAAAAAAAATGAACTCCAGAATTTCCTCATTTCAATCCATCCATGTATTTTACTTACGCAGGAAGACGGCAGACAGCAGACAAATTGTGTCAAAGTCGTCGAACAAACGTCGTCGCTTCTTGTAGAAATGCGGCGTGGAGTTAATTTTGACTGGCGGCGGCGTACTCCCTTCGGGAAAGCCATAATCTCTTTGTTCGCTTTATGGATTTAGGTGAAGTGACGCGACACGACACGTTCACCGTGAAGAGGTCGAGCCAACAAATAGACGGAAAAGGTCAAATCGTTGAGTTTATGCGAAAAGCGAAAGTAAAAATGGTTTTATTCCGCCTAGCATGCTTGATAGAAATTTGATGATGACGAATAAGTAAGAAATGAAAAAGAGTTTCAATATTCAAATGAACACGAAAGTTATCTTATCTTTTATTCAAAACTTAGTTAATTAAAACCGCAGCTGCGATCCCTCTTCCTCCATATGTTATGCAAATTTAGCACATATTTTTCCATCATGTTACTTTTTTATAAAAAATCAAATTATCAAATCAATGCTTTACATTATCCAAGGTACATACATAAACTGAACTGAAAAAATGCATGGTTTTTCGTTTTCTAATCTAAACAAAGTTCTCAACGTAGGCAGTACCACTAACTGGATTGAACACATAAAAGTTAACTAATGGATCGTCTTTTCTTGAGACAGCTTTCACAACTTCTTGGGCGAGTTGACCTCCGGTGATGGCGCAAACTGGGCCGAGTTCGCCAAATACGTTTCTATAAAGAAAAATGAAAGTATGAAAATGAATGACTTTCAGAATTTTCCTCAAAAACAATTAAGAAAATTTGCTAATTATAATTAGCTTACTCGAACAATTCATCTTCACACTTTTCCTTTGATATTCCATTCTTTTCAATGTACTCATCACGAATGGCCAAGATTTCTTGAAGGTCTTCCTCACGAGTGGCTGGATTGGGTTTGCGTTGTTTCCTTTCGAAAAACTCCAAAAGCACTGATGAAATTGCATAAACAAATCAAATGGTTATTTTTGCATCAAAATCATGATTCATGAACAAAAATCATTCAAAACTGGCAATTAAAATCTCCTAATTATCCTTACCAGACACAGCAAAGACGCCAGAATTAGTTTTCTTCACACGAGCAGCAAAGTCTTCAAGGTTCCAATCAATGCTTAAAATATCTTGATAAGGAATGAAATGAGCTACTTTGTCGACAACCTTTGGGGCGCTTTGATCTTGCTTTTGTTTGTCCTTGCCTCCAATTAATGCCAGTTCTCTGCAAATTACATACAAAATTGATCATGAATCATCAGATGCTTATCAATGATAATGATGCAAAATGTAAACGAATGATAAATATATTCTAATTAAAGGACATGATTTTTGGTTTATTGCTTACTTCTTGTAATGATGCTCTCCAAGATCTGCAAAGATGAAACTAACAAATCCAAAGATATCTGAAGCAAAGAAGCTAACACCATGTTGGCGGGCGATGCGGTTGATCCGACAAGCTTGTGCTTTCGAACAGTTGGTGACACAGATGACTGTAAAGTTTGTGTAATATTCGTCAGGTTTGTCTTCAGGCTTGCAGGACTCTGCAGTCACCTCCACCATTGGATTTAATAGCTGAGCCCTTTGTAGTGACGCCTCTGCTCTCTAAAAAATTTGAAGCACAAACTATTAAACTTTGATGACAATAGCTAATAGTGTTAAGGATACTGGCAGTAGTCAAAATGACTTACATTCTGTCCTACTGCTTCCCTTGGAACAAGGAACTGTGCTGAAGCATCCAATTCACTAACCACCGCATCATCCATCAATTTAACAGACTTGACACCACCAAGAATGATATTCTTTGCAACTTCCGCTCCAACACCTCCCATGCCAATGATTAAGATCTTTGATTCATTCAACCTGTAAAAGTAGGTGAAGTAACCGTACATATAATTATTCCCATAAATCTTGATATCCATGCATTAAATCAGACACAAACCATGCATTTAAAAAATACCTTTTCTGTGCTTCCACTCCCCACAAGCGGATCTGCCGATCATAGAGAGCCGCCTCATCATCAGTAAACGTCTTCATCGAATCATTGTTCGTGGAGGAAATAGTTACTCCGTTTTCTGAATCAGCAGACACCATTTTGGAACCAATATCAATCCAGTCAATCTGTAATCAAAATTTTTGCAAAATTGAATTAGTAAACTATCACTGCACTGATCAATTAACGAAAAACAAAATGACAAACTAAATCTAAACACTCCGGTGTAACTTTTTAACAGTATACTTACCACGTATAAAACCAAAACTATCAAGGTTGTTGCCTGATGATATATGAATTACCTACACTTTAACCTTAATTACGCACCTGTTCACAGCTAGTTTAGTTTAGCTTTTAAAAGTAAAACCCCTTTGTTTTCTTTGATGTCAGTCAGTGCGAACGTCTGATAATGACTGAAGCCGCAAATAATCCGGCTGTGTCTTCGCTCTCGCATTTCACTTCGCCCCAATGGGAATTCGATGCAGGTTACGTTACATCGAGCATGAATAGGAACTTAGGAACAAGGATGCATGTAAAAAAATGAGCATGCAGTTCAGGTAGGTAAAGTGCAAGTGCCTGTTGCTTACCTGACTGAGGTGTTCTAGAGAGAAATCTTTGTGCTTTCATTTTTATGCATTGTCAATCCATTTTTAAATTACTTTTCCAAGCAAAAAATTATTAATCTGATGAATGATGCTGATACTTGCTGTATGTACATGGATGGAAAGACAAGATTTCAAAAACTAAACTTTTTTAAAAGATTCTTTTAAAGTTTTTCAGTTTTGATTAAAACGAAGGTTGTTTTTATTTTTGTATATTTTTAACTGTAGACATGTTTATATAAACACTTAAAGTAAAGCGTATATGAATTTAACGATGCTTAAGTTCATCATTCTTTTCTTATCTTCGTACAATTCTAATATTTTAATGCTTATACAACGTATATACCAGCATTTAACTAAATAAAGTCGAAAAACGATTTGCTTGCTTTATAATCAAGTATTTTAAATCAAGCTAATTACAATAATTAACTTACATTCAAATTTTAAAACTACTAACAGATTAATGAACAATACGCAACAGTTTTAATTTTTTATGTTATTTACAACAACAACGTAAACATAATAGATTATCAGCTAAAAATTAAACTTAAGATAGTTATAGTACACAATATACATGATTTCCTAAAATTTCTAAAAATTAATCCTAATACTTATCATATTCGGGTCTTCGACTAACACTATTACTATTTTTACCACGACCATCCACCGATGATGAGGTATTCGGATAAAAACTATTGTTCCTTTTAGGATCGCTTCGTCTCCATTGTTCTGCGGTCGACAAGGGAGGTGCTACACGCGCACCAACGGTACTACTAGAACTACTGCCTGGATAAGGACTTGGACTCAGTCCGCCAATAGCTGGAGGAGGTGGGGCTCCAATAGTTGTAGAGCTTCCACGGGGAAGTGGGCTGTAATAAGGATCTTCTCTTCTTGCCGGACCACCGTAATGGCTTGCCGTATCCCAACCACCTCTACTATTAAAATCAACAAAATAGAGCACAAATTCAGTAAACAGTTTTAAATCCCAATGCTTACAATTACACATGAATATAAAAGGCTTATCCATTCTCACCTATTTTTACTCCATCCACCACTTCCTTGCCTACTCGAATTTGGAGGAGGTCCCCCCCGACCTTGGTCATAACCATGATAATTCTTATATCCTCTATCCCTTGGATCCCCTGGTGCCCTTTCCACTCTGGGATCACCAGGAGCCCTGTCTACAGCCACATTCCTTGACCTTTCTCGATATACCACCGCATCGTGAGGAGCAGTGTAATGTGAACTACTTGTAGGCCCATTAGCTACTACACTCTGCTGTGATACATACTGCTTCGCCCTGTTGTACTGACCATAAGATGGAGTAAATGAGTCGTTAGAGTTTCTATCGTACTCCGCTGCCAAGCTGTTATTATAACCAGTTTTGCTATTTCCTCTGTCTCTTTCCCCTCTTTGATAACTTTTGCTGCTGGACTTATTATTTGCACTGTTGTAACTGTCCCCACCACCAAGCGAAGAATTTGAGTTGTCATTAAAATTCTTATGGTCTACTTTGTCGCTGGACTTGTCCTTTTTATGTTTCCTGTGTTTCTTTTCTTTGTCCTTGCCACTGTGTTTAGTGTTATCGGAAGAATTATCCTTATCCGCTGTCTTGTCTACAGCTGCACCTTCACGGTGCATAATGGCCTTCTTGTAGACGCGGTGCAGTTTTTGGGCGTCATATTCAGTGAATTTGGACACGAAATACCAAAGGTTACTGCAAAACAGAAACAAACAAATTATAGTTAACACCCTATTTCGTTTTAAAAACATCTTATTAACCGAATGCTCATTTGCTAAGGGTATATTTACCTTTTCCACTCTTTCAACTTCTCCTTATCCGTAAAAGTCATCAAACATTCTTGAATCCTATCCCCCACCTGAATCAAACATCTCTTGGTATGCTCAATCTGCTCCCTTTCATCCATATTAGGATCAGGATTATCCAACGCCTTAAGTGCCTTCTTCACAGGTCTCATTTTCTCCTTGCACTCATTGAAAATTACTGGATCCAAATCCCCAAGAACATTCACAGGTGTAGGTTCTGCCTTTGCAGCAAAGTGCATAGGACCCGCATCTTTCTTCTTTCTCGGTGCCCTTTTCTTCTTTTCCTTTACATCATCACCGGTCTGCACCCCATTGTCATCCCCACCCTTCTTTCCACCCGCACCAGCATTTGGATTAGTGTTTTCAGCATTTTCATCCTTCTTATTCTTCCCACCTTTCTTTTTCTTTTCTTTTACTGGCTTTGGAGTTTTGGTCTTCATAATTTGCTGATGTTTCTTGATCACCCGTAACAAGTAATCGGCTCGCTGACCCACATGCTTCAGAGTTGGCTTCTTGTCACCATCCAAAAATATTTTCTCTTTCAAGACAGCATCCGCCTCTCTGATCTTATCATATGCCCCCATTCCAAACTCCCAGACACCCTGCAAGAGCTTAGAGTCTTCTTCTTTTCCCCAGTCCACGTCATACTGTGCTGCCTTCGCCTTGAGATCAAACTTCCACTGTTTTCTTAGACCTTCGTCATATGGTATTAAATCAGCTAGAGGCTCCATTTCTTCCAGTGCAATAGACATTGTTCTTGCGTTGACATTGACACCGCACACTTTGTAGATAGGTCCTTTTTCTCTGATTTTCTGTGGCTTCTTTGCTTTGATGTCACCTTCTTCACCAACAGCGTCTTCTGCAGGTGCTTCAGGCTCATCCTTAATTGCAGCAGCTTGAGGATTGGCTTTCTGCTCAGCAATGGCGTTTTTACAACCGTTAATCAGCAACTCACCCAACTTTTTCAAGTCAGCAGCGTTTTTCTCGGTAAGCCCTGCGTCTTGGGCTATTAAGTCAATGCGCATCAAAGGACATGGGAACTTTTTCAAGCTTTTCAGGAATTTTCTAACTTGAGCCTCTGTGAATCCTTTCAGCCCATCCTTGCCGTGCCCCTTAGGTCTTCCCCTCTTCTTTGATGGTCTTCCATCGTCATCTTCATAATCCGAGTCGTCACCATCACTTTCATTCTTATATTTTCTTTTCTTGCCCCGGGCCTTCTTATTTAGAGCTTCGTTACCTAACAGCTTCTCTGGACTGGAGTTGGCATTATTGGCATTCTGACTTCGACTTGATCTTGGAGGAAGATACAAATCCGCCATTTCTTTTTCCTTCTCCTCTTGTTCAACCTTCAGTCTCAAGTCTTCCGGAATAATGGCCTCCCATTCTTTCATTGGGTGTTGCCTCGTCTCCGGCTCCACAATGTCAGCTTCATCTTCATTCATAGAGAACGATGCCACTTTAAAAGCACTCAGCAGCTCATCTCCCGGTCTTGCAGCTTCCTCATGAGTTTCAGCTCTTCTCAAAATTTCATCAATGTCACAGTTGTCGTCTCCCTCATGGTCATCCTCTTGAAACAACTGTTCCGCTCCAAACTTCAAAATAGCGTTCAACTCATCTTTACTAAATGGAGTACCACTCTTGGACCCCTTATCCAGCACAGTTCTTCCGGTGGTGTCCATCCTCTGAATAACCAAGTGATCCAACACCATTTTTTGTTTGGCTCTTTCCACAATATCTTCTTCAACAGAATTCTTTGTGACTAGTCGATAAATGTTTACTTGATTTTTCTGCCCAATTCTGTGAGCTCTCGCCTGAGCTTGTAAATCATTTTGGGGATTCCAATCAGAATCAAAAATGATTACAGTATCTGCTGTCGCTAGGTTAATTCCCAAGCCACCAGCGCGAGTACTCAAAAGAAAACAAAAATCCTGGCTACCCTCCGCATTAAAATGGTCCAAAGCTTGTTTCCTCATATCACCTTTTATGGAACCATCCAGTCTTTGAAATGAAAAGCGACGATGCTGCAAATACTCTGCTATGATGTCCAGCATCATCACCATCTGGGAAAAGATGAGTACCCGATGACCAGTCTCCTTCAGTCTGACAAGTAGCTTATCCAACAGCATAAGTTTTCCACTACCCTTTATCAAGTTCGTTAGATTATCTTGAGCTTGATCCATGGGCTTCACCAAACTGGCATGATTACAACATTTCTTCAGTTCCATAACCACGTTGACAAAGCTGGTCACGCTACCTTTGACACCTTTTCTTAGAGCTGTGTAATTTTTGGTGAGGATCCACTTGTAGTACTGCTTTTGAACGGTGGTCATCTCAACTCTAAGAATCTGCTCGACTTTAGCTGGCAAACTCTTCTCCACGTCTTTCTTTACACGACGAAGGATAAATGGCTCTAATTGTTTATGAAGCTTGTTATATCCTTTGTTTGCTGCTTGATCTTGATCGTGTTCTTTTTCAAAACTTTCCCAGTCGTCAAATTTATATGGCATGATAAAATGGAGAAGGGACCACAGTTCTCTCAGTGAATTTTGAAGGGGGGTTCCGGTGATAAGCAGTCTGTGATTAGTTTCAAATTCGCAGAGAGTTTTGTACAGAAGGGACTCGCCATTTTTCAGTCGATGAGCCTCGTCTACCATCAGAACAGCCCAGGGGAGCTGGGCAAGATAAGCTTTATCCTTGAGTACTATTTCGTAGGTTGTGAGAATTGCGTTGAATTTCATTTTGCGACTGTCGCGAAAACACCACTCGTACTCACGAATCTAAACCATGAAATAATTGTTGTGAAGATTAGCTACATGATTTATAGGAATTTCTAACATTCTTTGCAACTTCACAGTTTTGTAAAAATGAATTTTAAATAACTAATGAGTTAGTTATGTCCTTACAATATCTCTAGACCCGACATCTCCCACGTAAGTCACGACATTTATCTGCGGAGCCCATCTGTTAAACTCGACCTGCCATGCAGCCATAGTAGAAAGCGGGACAACAACAAGGAATGGTCCATGGAGTTGATAAGTTTCGAACAAATAATGCAGATAACAAATCGTCTGGATAGTTTTTCCTAAACCCATCTCATCAGCCAAAATTACAGAGTTCTCCTTGCACCATGAATGCACCAGCCAATTAAGACCATCTAACTGATAGTCACGAAGCTCCAGTTTCTGTGATGATGCAAAAATAGTAAGTAATGTAAATTAATGCCGTGTTTTCTAAAAAAATGCCCCTTTGTTCAATTTTGAATGTTAACTCTTTTTGTTTCTATATTCATACCATATCTTCACCCATCATAAATTCTGGTTGATATTTGATCGGGACAAATTTAGGCCTATGACGAAGACTCTTAGTTGACGATGAGGGTGTTCTATTGGAAGCTTCCCTCTTTTTGAATTTTTGGATGACATCAGGATCCCTACTCTGTATGAGCTTGCCACTCTCCCAAGTTGCATCAGCGTATGGAAGGCATTCCCACTTGACAAAGTACTCCATTACCCCACCTTCCCCAACCCTTTCAGTGATAATCCTCTCAACCCTATTGTATGCTTTGTACAATTCTGCCTGCAGCTCAAGCTGACATTCCATGTACTCCACATCCTCAATATAAGCAAACTCTTTCCACCGCCTGTGCTCATCTTCCTTCTTACAGAAATTATCAAGTTTCTTTAATCCCTTCACCCTTTTCTCTGTCAGTGTTTCAAATGATTCCCAAGTGTTATGAAGGTGAGATAACCCAGTCCATTTGATAAGAAATTGTCGTTCTTTCTCTGTGTCGTCAGGTAATGTTACATTGGGATCACCGTTTTCTTCGATTGAGTAGATAGTGGTGTCAGGGCCAGTAGCTATTTTTTATTATGAAAATACGCAAAAATTAGTTCCCTTTCAAAAACTACTTCCCCTTTTGGATTAAAAATTTGTGCATAAATACAAATGACAAAATATCTACCTCCTTTCTTTCCTTCTCGTGAATCAATTATTTTCTCAATTGTGTCTAAATGTTCTTCTTCTTCTGGCACATCTTTACTTGTCTCATCTTCCTCATTATCTGTCATTAAATCTGCATCGTCATCACTATGATCTTCTTTATAGCTAACCACCTTGTTACGACTTCGAACGTTCCTTTACGAATGAAAAAATAAAAATGGTTGTTTTGCTAATCTTCGTTAAGTTATATTGAGTATATGTCCGGATTTCAAATTAAACCCTATAAAAATATGCAGTTTATGAAATAAAATTTAAAAATGTACCTTGTTACTTATTCATCAGAAGAACTCTCGTCGTCATCTTCGTCCGATGAGATCTTACGTTTTTTGGATGATCCTCCTCCTCCTCCACCGGATGATTTTTTGGAAGGAGATGATGAAGTCTTCTTGCTACTTGATTTACTACTGACTTGGGCAACTAATTTGGGGGGTTTGGATTCAGTACTGGGGCGTTTGCGATTGGATCTGCGAATGCCATACATTTCGGGATCCTTTTCCCATACTTTCTTTGCTTCAGAGTTTTCATCGTCGTCGCTATTTATTTTTTAAAAAGAGGTATGCTTGCATTTAGAATGGGCACAATGTAAAATGGTATGAAAAATGCCTAATTGGTAGTGATAATTAATTGCTTTTACTCATGAATGTTTTGATTTACATTTTAAGTTCACTTTTTCCATTGTATTCTAAATTATCTTTTACTTTTCTATATTTTAAACCACAAAAAACTACACCGAAAACGGACAACTGAAAAAAGGTAATTGGATTATCTAATTAAAATGCATTTGCATTTACACTAATTTACATATTCATTTCTGCTATTTAAAAAACAAAATTAATATAGCCTCATGTTTTCTTTCATTCAGATTGAAATCCCAACTGCATATAATTTTTCCAACATGACAGTCCTAAATTATATTAAACCACTAACTAATATTACTAAAAATTCAGTATTTAACAAAATGTAAACAAACAACACGTGGTTTTCCACCCAAATCATATGACTATCATCTGTTTTCAATGTCAACTTGACATTTCAGTCACTTCTCCAACTTCAACTAAAATTCCTCCTAATCCAAACCTCAACCACCCACTTAACTTGCAGTTTAAAATTCCAAAACCCCCAAAAATATTAAAATAAAATTCAAAACCAGTTAAATACTGAACAAACCCCACTAATTCTCCATCTCACCACTATTTATCCCCCCTAAAAACTTCCCCATCTTTAAAAAATTCTCCTCCAAAATCCCATCCCATCTTAAGACCAACACCCTAACCCATCTTATTTCCCAACTGTCACATGTGTATTTAATCTTAAAATGTAAATCAAAACAAAACAAAGTTAAAAGCCGGTGTTTTGCATGCATTATTCTTCATGAAAAAAAATCACACTACCTTCCACTTCCACTCCGACTAGAACTTCCACTTTGAGACCTTGATCCCGGACTACCACTTCCCGAAACGCTTCTACTTCGAGACCTACTTGACCTGCCCTTCCCCTCCTCATCATCCGCAATGATATCCTCCTCCTCCTCACTAGAGTGTCTTGACCTTTCCCCATCATCATCATCAAACTCTTCCTCCTTCTCCTCTTCACTATGACTATGTTCTGAACCACTTTCCTCACTTTCTGACCCACTAGCTCCACTACTACCCCCACTTCCTTCATCCCCTTCACTCCCACTTAATTTACTACTACCCTTACTCTCATTAACTTCCTCCTCCTCCTCACTTCCACTATCTGCTATAGCTCTACTAAGTTTTGAAACACCTTTACTCTTTTTCTGGTGTTTTGCCTGTTTTTTAGGTGGCGGACTCAAAGATGAGTCTCGGGAACTTACTGAACTTGACATGATTAACCCTTTTATTCTAATATATTAATTCACTCCATAAATTATCCTAACTACCATTTTTTTAACTTTCCAAATTAATTCTATTCAGGGTGGTGGTGTGTGTCTGTGGTGGAATCTCCACTTTACTGCCTTCTCTCTCTCTTCACTCTTCTCATCATCTTCCCTATTCACATAGCAAGGACGACAGTGTCCATACCCTCAATGCTATACACAACACTCTTGCTTTTAACACTGCTATGTATTCTACTCCCCTAACCTTTTCATATATTTTTCTCTGCCATTTCGACGGCCATCTCGCCTCTCACATTTTTCCCCTATCTGAACCATGATAAAACCTGTACATTAATTCTACACAGAAAAGGGGCTGACGGTGGTGTGGTGATGCTCACTAAAACTACTTTGTTGTAAAATTTTGTGCTCTTCTCCTCGCTTCTGTGCAGCACACAGAAAAACACGAACAACAGCATTAGGTCAGAAAAAAATAGGCTTTGCATGAAACGACAACGCAGCCCCTCTCTTCAACTAACACAGTTTTACCTACTAAAATGGCTGTGATGATGATGTGGCAAAAAAGAGCCGTAGTTGGGGAATTTTTAAAGAAAAACGGACAAGTTTTCATGAAAAACTACCAATTTTTATGAAATTTTCATCCAAAATATACCCGGAATTGATGGAATTATGATGCTGTATGAAAATCCATGAAAAATGAGCTATGAAAATGGTAAATTGTGTATGAAAATTGACAGGAAAAATGGAAACATTTTCTCTCTATGCATTTCTTATTGAGAGCGGCCATCTTGGTTAATTCATGGTAGAAATGTAGAAACTATTTGAAAATTACTGGGGGGTTGATTAAATGTGGAAAGGGGGAAATAGCGGTGGTACTTTGTAGAGTAAGCGATTGTGAATCTGGGAAAAATAGCGATTTTTCTGAGGGGATAACCAGAGTCTCTGGAAAATTTGTCTTTAAAAAAGTGTATTTTAACGCTATTTTAACACGTAGAAGGTTCTGGATTAGAGGAGAACATGGCTTTGGTAGCAAATTTGAGAAATGGATGGCACTAGTGTGCAAAATGGCGTGGTTAAATATTTGATTCTGCTTGAAAATTACTTGGGGGAATTTGCAGATTGATAATATACAAAAGTAAATAGCCAGTATTGATGTACTTAAAAACTATACGGTTAAAGAGGTAGATGATAACCTTTACAACTACTGGATAAAGCGGATAAGCAATTGTAGCGCGCTAATTATTTGACGGTAGTACAACTTATTTTGAATTTTACAGCTGTTCCACAACTGATTAAAAATGGTCATGTTTTTATTCTTGATCAACATGCGTCATTTCATCATGACATGAATTTTCATTCATATTATTATCATCACTCCATGAACTTCTTTTGCACTGTTATTTATGAAATAGTTTAAATTACGGAAGTACCAAAATTGGAAAAAGATAACAAAATAGCTAACAATAAAAACTTCTCTTGTATAAAAAATCTGACAAAATTAATCTTTTTGGTTTGCACGCCAATTTTTCATTATATTCAAGTTAACTAACACATTTTTAAAAAAGGAAACACTGTTCTTGATTGATATTATTTCAAGAAGGTTTATCTATCTTTTGAGACTAGTTTACTAGTAAAAAAAACAAGGCGAACACTTGTATCAAACGTACAACACGTACCTCAAAACTGTTCCAGGAGGAGACTGATGTTTTCTTGTTGTCTACCTTTCCACTATTTATTGTCGTCACCGAGGTTGTTGGCGTATTCTGGAACAATATCTTTGATTGTGTCCAGCGATCCCCTCCGCAACTGTATAAACTTTTTCAGTCTTTCTTTCACTTTAGGTTGAGACACGCAACATTCGATGATGATGTAGTCGATAAGTTGCAAGGTGAACAGCCCGTGTTCCAGTCTTCTGATGTAGATCTCATCCTCCTCTGGTTGTTCTCCTCCAGCGCGAATTTCATCCAGAATACTCTGGTCCACAACATTCACCTTTTCCAGGTACTTGAAATGAAGCTCCCCCAAACGCTCCACCTTTTCAAAGTCATTCTCCTCAAATTTCGTGAGGACTCTGCTGCGGGTTGGGCCCGTGGTGTGTTGTAGTATTCCAGATATGATGGAAACCACGTGCTCCTCATGTTCGAGAGCGCTAAGGCCTTTACGTTTTGCCTTCTTGGGGGTCTTCATGAACAAGGGGAAAATGGTGCGGAGACCGAGAATCTCTACCACTTTATTGGCGTTGGAGGTCCCATCAGGTCCTGAAACAGCGTGGTCCAGTACTTTCAAAGCTCCACTTCTCGACTGTTTCTTTTCTCTGTGAACAGACAAGTAAATATATTTTCATACAACAACTGTAACGCCAAATTTCATAATGAACTACTTTCGATGATCCCAAGTCACAAACCACTTCACATATTTTTTATCACAAACACAGTTAGCACAACAAATTAGAGAAAAATTTATTAGAATATTCACCTCAACATAAGGTTCATCAGCTGAGGACCTTCCCCCTTGAGAAACTTATCCCTGTTTGCCCCGTACATGAGTGCTGAACACATGCAATTAAACAGATTTTCCATATACTCCGCCTCCTCGTTAGAACTTGGATCATGGCGTTTGTAGGCTGCCAACTGCTGGAGGAGGATATCGATCCCATCCATTTCCCCCAACTTTCCCCTGTTCTCTAGAGTATCCTGGAGTAAAATGGCAAGCATTTCCGCTGCATACAACTTGTTACCGTCAAATGGCATTCGGGCTTTTATTCGTTTTAGCAGCCACTGTAGTAGTCCCTATTTATATGATAAGACATAAAAAAGGGTCCGTAATTAGCATGATGATGATTAAATGTACTGTAGTGTCAGGATTTGTAGAAATTTGGTGTCATGTATTACGATGATGCTTACATTTTGTCCAGCTTGAGAACAAAGACTGTGGCGCAGCTCAAACAGGTTTTCAAAAATGGCAAGCGTATTATGGACACCGTCAAATTCATCTTTGTTGGCTTCATCTAGCCGGTCCAAATTCTGGGTCAACAAGGAAATGCCTTGTTGGTCAATCAGGTTATCGATGAACACAGCTGTTTGCTCCTCTGCTTCATTCACCGTATCGAGATCAGTCAGTTCTTGTAGTAGATTTAGTACTGCACAAGAAACGTCAGCATTTTCATGGGATAAACATCCCAGCAGGATCGAGGATAGGTTCAGGTCCACTGCCAAGTTGTACAATTCTGGCATTGTCGCCAGAGCATGTAGCTCTTGAATTGACTCGTGCAATTCCAGCTCAGAGTCCATAAATCTGTTTAAAACAAACAAAAGAAAACAAGAATCATGGTAAAGCTGTCAATTAAAATAAAACGTAATGAACTATAAGCCCATAAATTTGGACTTGCGCATATTTAACCCATTTTGCTTATCAATCCTATCGATTATCGGCTAACTTTAAAATGGAGGTTTGTAACTTGTATCTTTTTAATGACTGATGTCATAAGATCAGCTGATTCATAACCCATGCGTGTCTAGTCTTTGTGGAATAGTGAAGTTTAGCTTATCATAGTATTGGTGTGGAATGTTACCCATGTCAGAACCCCAATGAAATAGAGTTTTTCTTGGAGATAGAATGAAGGGACACGTTAACCAAACTACAAATCGGCTACCGAATCGGGAAGAAAACAATAGTAATATCGACCTTCCGTTCTTGAGAAGTACTTAACAAACTTGGAAGATCCTGCCGCTGGACTTGACTTCACATGCCACAAGCTGGATATTTACTAGTTATTAGGCGAGACGAATTTGTGTTCAAATATGCTTCCTCATATTCTTAACAATCTTAGCCATTGAGCTAAAGACTTAACCTGTTCGAAATTTTTCATTTGTCTATCGAATTGGCTTCCATCGGATCTCATTCAAATGCCAACTAGCCCTAGCAGCAAAAGTATGGAAGTTGTTGCGACTGTTTCGAGTAGACTGACACCGATGCGATCACCTTCTTCCCTTGACATCATATTGTTTCGAGTTCTTTCTTTACTACCGATAACATTGCGATGCATCTACTTGCAGTAAATTGTAACCTGTGTTTACGCCTTGGCAGGCGGATTGCGCAAGGATGTCCTTGATAATTTGCAGGACATGTTCTAAGTAGATACCCACAACCAGCGATACCGATGCCATCAAACTTCCCAATTCAAGATCCTCTTCAAAAACCAAAGTCATATCGACATCGACTTCAACAACCGAAACAAGAGGATGGAAAACAATGGGAAGTTTGGAACCCTACATGGATATCGCCACTAATAAGGATTTCGACGTCCAACCAGCAGACGAGACGAATATAATGCAAAACGAATAGTAACTGCCGAGCAGTTCGGCAAACTTATACAAGCCCGAACTCTTCATGAAATGTAGTCGGAAGGTTGGAACTTTATCAGTATACTCACTTCAAACTAAGGGCCAGAACTTGGCTGGTTCGCCAGATCTTCTAACGAAATACTAGTCATGCTGACGATGTTGCCATTAAACTTGCAACGATTGGGAAGCGGCACAACTAGGTAATTCTGAACCATCGAGCGGGTCGTTAGTCGTGCATCGTGCATGAGAACATAATGTAATTGCGCCGATTAAGGGCAAATATTACTGAATATGTGACGATATGGAATACTGCAAGGCTGCATGACATTGAAATAGTCGATTAGCCGACTCTATTATTATTAAAACGGGGTAATACATTACCGAATTATAAAAGTTAACCGATAACAGCTTCTGCATTTCCTTAAGGACTGGAATGCTTCATTTTCGACACTTAAATGGCGTGTATCGTTGACATCGAAAAGAATTGGGACTTAAAGCACACGGCATCGATTCAATACTTCTTTGAGTTTGCATAGCTTGATTGCGAGAATGAGATTTGGGATAACGGCGAATAGCCAAGAACCTTTGCTTTTCCTTTTTCTGAATGCATCGATTGAATTTCGAAATTTCAAGGATGATGAAAACTTGATGCCTATAATGGACATTGAAATGCCCTTTGTCCACTAAGCGATATCAAAGAAACGGATCAGAATAGCTTAAAGAATTGTTAGTTATTCAAATCTTCGAATTCTTCGATTTAATTTAACTTTGATAAATTGTAACTAATTAATTTAGAAATATTTGAAGTAATATATACTAAGAATGTTTCTTAATTTATTATAAATTTTACTAATTTCCGAATAAGGTGAATAGTTATTTTACCTACCATAAACTAAGATAATATTCTGCTTTGGAGAAACAAGCTGATGAGCCGAAAAAACCATACTACATTTCATAATTGTCTGAGACTTGGCGACCCTGCCAGATAGTCAAATTTGATTAACTAATCGCCACTTGTTAACGGAGGTCAGTGTTCAGTGCCTTCTGTCCAGACTTCTTGGCTATAAACTGTATATTTTTAGTTGTACAAGAATAGTAAAAACTAAATTTTACGCATTGCATTATTACTTTAACTCGATTGAACTTTGATTCCAGAATATGCCATTCACTAAAAAGACAAAGGCAAACGTATAAGGAGCGGTGAGCAGTTACATATGTATTACGTTATAAAAACACCGATATCCACACCCACACAGCGTTGAAATAAGGTTGCGCTAAAATTTGGAACTGTACATTCCCCTCAACATTTTTTCACATTTAAAACGATAGCTTGAATGAAAGAATTAAGAATCTTAACTAATTTGCTGACAAATAGTTAAGATTTAGATAGAGCTTGAACGGTTAGTTAGGATGAAAACCGTAGATAAATTACATGGTTAAAATTAAAACCGTTCGTTTATCTTCGAAACTTCAAAACAAATCGATAAAGTCTAAAAATTATGCACAATGCACAATGTAGCATCTTATGAACTTAAGTTGTCGCAAATCCGTTGTAGGATTTTATAAACCCTTAAAAGTATCCCCTTGACCTAGACGCAATTATCCGATTCCCCTTTCAAGGGTATGTCGTGTCGACCGACGACAAACGTTCGAAAAAATGTCAGAGTATGTACTTATAAATACTAACAAAAATAGCTTATTTCAAGAATTATAAGAGGATCCAAGAGATTTTAGGACATAGTTAAATGCTCAAAGAAATTCGAAAGGCATCAGATGAAAAACAAGAGGTCAAATGCCTCGGAATTGGTATCCTCAAGACAGTAAAATTGATAATTAAGTTCTGGAGTGAATATTACAAAATCAAGTTGATAAGATGGAAAACAGATCTATCACTGACAGCCCAATGAGCATAATTAGTACTCCAAATGGAGGTATCAAGATATGGAGAGGACAAGGATGATAATTTGAAAGGAGGGATATGACTCCAATGTATTCCAATATTGGTTACTTTGTATCAATAGATACCATAATTTTAGTGTAAAATCGGCAGAGACACGCATTGCGTTCAAGAATTCAAACCAAATTTCAGAAGGTAAAACATGCAAATAACAAGAAAACTTGGAATCCAAGGAGATAGAGTAACTACATAATAAAATGCGTCTATTATTTATGGAAAATCGGTGACCCATCCATTTAGTTACATACATCAGTTGTATCAGTAGTAAATTTTTCCCGGAAATTCTATTAGTAAATCAGCAATTAAGCTTTTAATTTTATAGGTTCTCATCTTTAATTGAAAACATGAAGTCCAATAACAGACACAAGATTTTCACATGAATAACTTCGTTCTTTCTAGCTGAAAAAATGGTTTCATGAAAGTTAAAGCCAGCAACATATTTTAAAGTGGTATAAAAGCAGATGCATGGAGAATCGAGACCTGGATTCGCAACTTTGTTCCACGTTACGTTGTGAGTGAATACTAATTAATTAATCTACCATCTCAGATAAGTAAAATATGATATCAGCAAGCATCGACTTATTTGTATCAGACGGATTTTAGTATGCACTCTGAATTGACGACTTTAAGGACCACGAATTCCTTTAAGAATACTACACTTAATTTGATCCTTGACACAAATTTCAAATTTCATGGTTTTAATTCATATGCTAAAAATTGTTTGGACAGAGAAGTATTTGACGTACAAAACTGCATTGCGTCATTAAGTAAAAACTTCTTTGTCTGACATTGGTAGGTAATGCTAAAAAGTATTAAATCTAAAGTACATACAAACGCTGCTTGGAGCTATGTCTATGACTCTTGGTTGCTGGTAAAAGTCTGCTAATCCGACTGAGAAAGTAAAAGTAAGACAAGTGTGTATTCTTTAGGGAATGAACTTGATAATTAAAATGAAACAATTAGTTAGTCACTTTCATGTATCTAGTCTGACAAAAAAAACGAATTTCGCAACAGGAAAACTACAACATAGCGTGGTAACTAGAAAGCACTAACGAAGTTGTCTTTTATGTAGTTTTTTTCTGTTCCCGGAATGTGAAGAAAGACTTTTAAGTGATATTCCTTTTCCTGATGTTGCATAATAGTTAGCAGAAAAGAAGATTAATGCTTTAAAAAAATTCTTCATATGTTTACTTAAAGTATTACTAAAACATTAAAAGCAATTTAGAAGTTTTTCCTCCACTTTGTATATAAAAGTACAAATGAAAAGCTTTGAAAATGAAGCACATTTTTAGTCATGTGCTTCAAGTTACCTTCTACCTTGAGATTAATGACCAGTCCTTCAACTGTTCTTTACTATATTGGTTATTGTTAACTAAAACAAGTTAAATAAATGTATTTTTAAGACTCGAAGACTAGTACTTAATTTTGAAGAATACATGCAATGTGATTTGAAAAGGTCAAACAATTATTGAAAGGTGGAGTCTTTCACGTTTCCGGCCGATAACGAGTGAAAACTGATTCCAAAAATATCTTTCTATCTTAAAATACAATACATAAAATTGTTCCGATTCCGATTTAACATCAATCTCTCACCTGAGGAGAAGGTGTAAAGTTTGATTGATTGTATATTGATTGTATATATATATATATATACTCCCCATTAAAAATTATTTACCAAACGAATTGTATTTGTGTGTATGTATATGTAATCTATTTTAGGTAATTTAGCATAAATAAATATTATATTTACGTAGCATGTACTCTTATTTGTATGCGCTTGAGATTGAGTTGATTTTACAAACACTGAAAATGACAGGTTCGAAACCCTAGCGTAAGAGGATCTGATTGCGAAAGATAAATAAATGAAGTTTTCCAATTTAGTTTCCTTACTCTCACATCATCATTGGCAGAGCCTTGACTTACATGTAGTGGAGAAGGAGACCGTGAACCATGATAAACCGGTGGAGGTGAGTCCGGAGGAGTAACTCCAGAACTAAATCCTTCTGGAGTAAACGTACGAATAGCCGGAGATGATCCACGATGACCCTGAAACCCGAATACACGAATGGATTGAAATTTGGAAATCGAATAATTCTACAAATAATGTAGAGATATGAACCAATAATATGCATGGAAAATGCAATCCATTACTATACTACGTATAAACTTTATATCCTACTTTCATAAAAAATAAAGTCGATGCATTTTCCTCCAGGTGGGTATTATTTTAGAAAGTTATCTTCCATAAAGTATGAAATTATGGGGACAGTATCACAATGCCCATATTACTTTTCGATATGACGCAGAATAAGGTTACACGTCTACCTTTTTCTTTTTAGCTTTCCGGACTAGGTTCTTATGATCTTGTGCACTTTCCTCGAGATTTAAGAAAGGGATCCCAAAAATGTTGAAAGTTAGTTTATACAATAAGTATAAAATTTAAATATATATGCATGCAAATTTTCTAAATCATAAATTCTTCTTGCACACACTACATTGTTTTAAAATGAAATATTTTCTTATCCTCACCTTCGCATTGAAAACCAATAACAAAGACTTAACATTGCATGTAATTTTTAAACTACATATACTGAGTACGTGCATATTATTTCGTACTTTATAGAATATTTTCTGCTCAATTGCTTTTAATTAAATAAAGCTGGGAAACGCCGACTTTTCATGTCCCATAAAGAAAAGAAAAGAATTTTAAAGTGCAATACCCTAGTTTATGTTCCATATATGCTTAATTCCTTATTCCTTGCTACGAAATTTTAAATAGTGTTTTAATACAAGGATGAATTCTTATATGAAACGTATTTGCTCACCTTTCTAACAAAGTTCTCAATATTTTGTCCCTGTGAAGAAATCGACGGTGTTCGATTCAACCTAGCCCCAGGAATAGGTGGACCTGTTGGCAGCGACCGTGACTGATGGGTCAGCATTTCAGAATATAATGGCTCGGAATCCTTTCTAAGTGATGGCAAAGGTGGCAGAATCCCACTTGGATGCTGTGTACAATTTGCTAAAATATTTTGCCCGAACACCACCCCACCACTAATAACACCACTTGGAGTTGCAGACACCGGAAGCACACAACTACTTGGAATGGGACAACAATGCTGCTGCTGAGGATATGAATTCACCAGTTCCGACACGGCAATAGGTTTGTGTACTGAAACCTTGGTCGAGGAGATAAAAGCAGCAGGAGGAGATGCAACAGTTGAGAGCTCACCCGAAGAGATCTCACGAACTTCTGGCAAGCTAGCAAAGGATGACTCCAGAGGTTGCACTATCCGTTGCTCTTGGTCCACATTGAACTCCTATAATAATATGGGAGAAAAGCAGAGCACGTTTCACATACTCCCGGACTCGACTTGCCGATAAATAAAAAAATTACACACACACAACAAGAAGAAGGAAGACTACCAAGAAGCACAGAGACACACACGTCTATTATATTACTGGTGGAGCATTAAAATTTTGGTATGTTCGTTCCAGAGTAATATCGCAGCCAGCACATTTTACCACTTTCTCTTCTTGAAGACCAGGATGCTCATTTTGTTAACCTCCATGCTTTCATACTGACTGAAGTAAATATCATGTATCATGAATGCACAACTTTCATGGTGGTGGTTGTACTGTGTACTGCTTTAGAAATGTTCGAAAAATATCTTGTGGAGCCAAAAATATTGCATTATGAGCTGAGTGAAACGAGATTTGTGTGAAGCAACAGGGAAGAAAGGAGAACAAAAACCATCACCTTTAATTTCCTTTACCAAGTAAATTTGACGTGACACAGTGTTCTAATTGAAATTGTTCTTTAAAATGCCACTCGTTTCAGTCAAGCTGATTGATTTTGTATTGTCACTCCAGTGTATTCACGTAACACATACCACACATTCTAACCAAGCCAAACAAAGACGAGGAGGAAGAGAGCTGGAAAAAAGCTTTTAGACGCACGTCAAACAAAAGTAAACGAATTACTTCTAGATCATTGAGCAAGAAATTACTCCATACATACAGCGATGTATTCTTAGATTACAAAGTGCTGTTTCTTACGAGAGTACAAGTATGTAACATTGCTCATTTAACTGGGAATGTACAGGTAAATTTTACAGCTAGCTTTTCATTTCGAAAAAAAACAAAGTAAGCAGGAAAAGAAAAATATTGTAGTTACTTAATATAGCATGTACTTTATGTCAAATAATATGTTGTTTTGTACTCTACTACTAACAATCCGCCTTAGGATTCCATAACTTAACTTTGCGTTGCAAGCCGTTTCCTCCAAAAAATCTCATTCTCAGTAAAGTAAACAAAGGGTCAATATTTTGTATGATAAATAAATGAGGATTGTTTTATCAGCTAATTGACTTTGTGAAATCATGCCACTTCCAAACTGACTTGATTTCACTGCACTGGGGAGAATCATAATTAAATACTTAAGGGGAAAAATCATTACGCATCTTACAATAAATAAATACCTGTTTTTTCGTCGTAGTTTTCGTATGCCTTGAGCTTTCTGGATTGCAAAAGGATTCCATTAACATAACACAACGAAATAAACAAAAAAGGGACATATAATGCAACTGCTATTGTATTATGATTTAAATAATCGCAAAATATGATTAAGTTAAACTGAACTCATTTATAAATTAATCTTGATAAAAGGTTAAATCCTGAAAATTTCGATCATGTACAAAAAACATCGATTTGTAGACATATACTTTCAAACATAACATAATATTCGGCAATTATTAAAATGTGGAGTAATTCTGGAAATATATTAAACTGATTTTGGCAAAATAACGATGCCATATCCTTACTACAACCCTTTCTGACGCTTTTACTGTTTACTGTACAACGAAACAAGTAAAAGCTGACAAACTAATTTTCTGGGACTCGGAAACGTGAACGGTTGCGAAATTTTGGCAGACGTCATTCTAAAAAGATGCAAATGTCATTACACCAAAACGCGCAGCGTAAATTGTTAGACAAAATAATGCGTCGAATTGAATCTTATAAAGTTATTCATTTCACTGTAGTATTTGCTAAGACTTCATTTAATAATGTAGCATTGAATGGTCAAAATATATACTCTTCCAACTTCTATTCAATGAACAAATAGGTAGTTTCAATTTCCATGTAATCCTGTAGATAAGCCGTTTACGTTGCAAAACTTGGGACTATAGGACTTCGTATGAAAGCATGACAATGCAATAGACGTCTTGGGTAATTCAGTTCACAAAATGTGCGTAGCCTTGTGAAAATATGATATTTCTTCAACATGATTTTGGTTTGTTATATATATTTAATTCACTTTTTCTATAAATAGTTTGTAATATGTATGACATATCATGTGCTGGTTAAAAAAGTTGTTCAACCTTTATGGATATAAAATGAAAGCTTGTGCGTACTTGTACCGTTCCATAAAGTTCAATAAACGTGATCTACAAAATGTAATGTGAAACTAAACTTCCTTCATTTCTGGAAGGACTATTTTACTTGATCTTTCCCGTTAGTTATGTTATGCATCTGCAAAACTTTAATGTGCCTCTCCGCCGATTGAAAATTGGAATGCGATGAAAATCTCTTGTGACTGTTAAAGCCCTCTACCTTCTCCCTCGAAACTTTCGTGAAACTATTGTGAAACTTTCTCCAGACTCCGCATAGATGGCTTTTCTCTGTCAGTGAAAGTTGAGCGCGTGTAACTACTATGTATTAGCTATTAGCAGGGAAACCAACTGAGCATAACGCATGAGAAAGCATATCAGCATTCGTACCTACTGGTTTCCAGCTTATTTTAAAG
>JAQFXM010001091.1:0-36417 GCA_034693345.1 Entomobrya multifasciata | reverse complement strand
CCTTTCACCCTTGCGTCACATTACACAAGTGTGAGTCTACGAAAATCAGTCTGGTATTTATCTGTTCTCAATGCAATACATTGTTATGAATTTTTTGCTAGAGATGTACATTCATACAATAGTTGTGGTTTATCATTTCACACTACTGTTTGCTGGTTTTTTGTACTTTTTACAAAACCTGCCAACTAGGTGGAGAGATCTCGTTATTGAAATTATATTTTTATAATAAACATAATATATTTTGTTGTTTCTTTCCACTTTTTGGCAAAAGTTGTTCAAGTTTTTTTTCTTTTATTTGCATAAAAACAGAAGTCTTGATTTTTATTGTTTTCATTGGGGTGGCCTCATTATCTCCTAAAAAATTGCGATCAGCTTAACTTCTGTGCTAGATCTATGAGAGTAATAAAAGTAATGTAATCCTGTACGCTAGAGGAGAATTTTTCTGAAAGCAGTTCGAAATTTGAATGACAGTTGTAGGCATCTTGTTAACTACTGTTAATACTTTAATCTTTACTCTAAATACTTCAACTAAAATCAGATCATATTCGTTTCAAAATATATATAATATAATAATAATAAAATTTGAAGTTTTACAAAGCATTTTTGCTAATTTTGTTTGAGCTAAGTGACAAAATGTGTTTTACTTGAGTTAAGAAATTTATATACTTAAAGTAGATAGTTCAGCAAGTAGGATTTCGTTATATGGAGAAAGTAAAAGTGAAACTGTAAAATCTGATGTGTATGCCATACATACATGTGATGATTTTTTTGGATAAATGGAAATCATTAAAAGTTTGTGACTGATCGCATCATGAATGCTAGCTGTATTTGAATCAATTGCGATGTGAATACAAGAAAGTTCGCTGCTATTTTATAATCAACTGAAATGCATTTCACGTTTTCAAAATTCAGTTCTGTTTTCAAAAATCTTGTAGTTCATGAATGAACATATTACTTCGAATGCTGATGGAAGCACAGAGCAACTATGATCGTCTTTTAGAGGACAGTTGATCGATCACATTAAAACCCAAGTACAAACCCTCATTAAACAATGCATGCAGTGAAAATCAATTAACCTTGTAATTTCAATGTTTGGTATCCGCAAGTCAGATTATCATCGAAAAAAGGAAAAATGGCTTTCAATAAGATTCGGCATTTTTGTTCTTATTCGAAAAATATGTGACGTATCAAGTGATCAAATCATCTTGGAGAGAGCAATGAGTAAACTTGCACGATAATCTCAAACGTGCTCATTCATTATGCGATCAATATGATTCAAAAGATTTTAGTAAAAAGAGAAGAGAAAACAATACCCAACCCAACACGATGGACGTTAAAATACATTAAAATATTTTAGGTAGAATCAACCACTGTTTTCATAGTCGTCCATCTGTCCATATCTCTCCGATCTGTTGATGAGTAAATATTGGATACACAGATATATTTTTATTAAACTTTGCTTACTATTTGTTACCTGTTACACTGACTTGCAGACATAACTTGACAAACCTTCTTGATAAACGCAAAGATCATGACATTATACCAGCATAAAGTCAACTTCGTGCTGTCTCATGCAGATTTACACGCACGTGAATATACTTTACTGGCTCTGGCTTCTACCAGCTTCTTAACTCTGACTCCGTCTGCATCTCAAAACTACAACACAATACTTTTGATATAAGAAAGGAATGAATAGATGAAGAATATGGAACTAAAAACTTAAAAAAAGAGAATACCTATGTAGAAATGTGATGAAAAAATACAGAATCCCTCTTAAGTTTGAATTCTGTGATAAAAACGACTTGATTTTATTTATCATTTTCCAGTTTCATTGTAATCCTGATCATCATTGCACATTTTGTATAATAAAAAATTATGCCTATAAATTGATTTTGGTAGTTGCATATCACTGGTTTTTAGGGGTTGGAGCTGAAGATATGGTTTATTTAAAAAATGATCAGATCACCGTTGCATACCTTTTGTACAAAAAAGATTATTACACTTCGCTTTTTTAAACGTTCAATCAGCAATATTGTACCTTGTTCTATCATCACAATCACATCACCATTCTCTCTGAGAGAAAACAAGCAAACCGACCTGACCAACAGACCAACCCTCTCATATTCAACTCGTGGTGTTAAGTGAGTAAGATGAAGCTCGTATGATTGGCTTCTTGCAGTGCAATCCAGTTGATTGATCGTAAAGGTTATGAAGTTATAAGTCAAAGTGGGATTCCAATAAAAAGAGAAACCGTGCCGTTCTTAGAAAACAGACATGGATTTATTTGATTCTGTCACGGAATTTCTTTTTTGTTGAATAATGCATGACTTACTTATGTATGTATATATAATCTCTTATAAACAATACAAAACTACTCAACCAATCGCCTATCTAAATCCCATGAATTACATTGGATTACGTATAATCACTATCAATACTATTTAAAAACAGTCTAGAAATTGTTCAAATGCGTGCAATTGTTTAGATTATTGATTTAAAAAAACATAAATTACATTATTGCGAGTAAAACTCATTCACAATTTACTCCTAAACGCCGTAAGTTCCTTATAATAACTCATTCATTTACTTCTCATACCCATATTGCATGCATTTTTTGCTAAAATAAAGACAAACTTTGATTTAGTTACAAAGGTTAAAACTAGTCAAACGAAAAATCTGAATCAAATCGTTTTAACCAAATGTATATTTTTTCTTAAACATGAAAGAAAGCGCAGTGTGTAAATGCTTTCGTGAGCCGTCTCAATTATTCATTTGCGTTTCTTGCTGGACGTCGTGAGATGATCTAGATTCAAGCTTTTAAATGCACGCATATCTCACCGTATGTAAAGATACAGACAGATACAAAGATAATATGACCGTAAGTTCCTAAAGTTATGGACTATCCTCTCATCTTCCTGTCAGATAGATGGAGAGAGAGAATATCTTGCAAGTCAGAGTTCATTTCAAAATATTAATAATTATAAAAAACTGCCTTCTTAACTCACCTTAACACACACACAAGAAAAGGTACAGTGGGGTAATCTAGTTTTTCCCACATTGTTCTTTCTTCCACACTGAGATGTTACAGAAAAACACGTTTCATAAAGTACGACGTACATATTTCATTCTCGACTCTCATGGCTTCAAGGCACTTCACTTTGATGCTGGAGAATGTTTTCTATTGCATTCTTGTTAGATATATACAGACATTACTATTATTACGAGCTAGACAGATGAAGTAATTCGTTGTTTATTTGAAAATAAAATATTCATGGCTGAAAATTTGTATCCACTCTCACTATATTGACCATTAGCTTTCATTATATTAATAGAATTACATAATATGTATGTGTATAATATTTTTAAAGCTTAAACCAATTAAGATTTAAAAAGCTAAATGCAGTTTTTTTAAAGGCAAAAGATTTTTTAAATTCCTACATTTCAGCTGTTGTTTCGTATTGTTAGTATTAGTACGTAACTTTTCCGGCTTTCCATTTTTTAAAGGGTATGATCTTTTTATGCTACTAATTGTGCTCACAATTTTGTGTAACAAATAACCAGCTGTGTGGCGTCAAATGAGAAAATAGAGCTATATCAGGGCGTGAAATTGCGATTTCGCAGAATGATTGGGTGAAAGCTCAATAATCATCAATCTTCATTAAAGTTCCATCAACCTAGAAAAAGGCAGTTTTAGCAAAGAACAAAAATACAATGTGCCTTCCGTCCTCGTCCTTCAAAGCTAAGCCAAGAGTGAAGAGAAACATTTTTTCCCTTGTTCCACTACAGTCAATCCTGTTAGTAAATGTGCGTATGTATGTGCAAAGGAGGAAAGTTATGTTCACAAAAGTTACCTTTTCTAATGGATTAAATCCCTTATATGCACGCTGAGATTGAATTGTTGAAAAAAGGAAGCTATCCGCCAACAACAATGGCTTTAGTATTTTTACTGGATGAACATAACAATGCTCTCATATTACTGGGTTTTTTGCGACTAAAGCAGTTGAAAAGATGCAGTCATCAGAGATCACAAACAATTTTTACTCGGAAGTGTCATGAATTTTTATTTTTTAACGGATTAAAAAATGACTGATGATGACAGGAATGCATGCGATTAAAAATTATTAACAGCTTGCTTCCACCATGTTCTTTGATACAATAAACATTTAACGGATCAATAGTTCGCATATATTTCTCTTCGATTCTATCTGTATTACTATGTATCTAGTTGATTGTGAACTTATAGCAAGAGTTCGTACAATTTCTACTTGTGTCAAATGAACACAATTCTCTGATGATTGATAAAAAGAAACAAATTCATTTCTATTCTTACATAAATACGTTTTTATTGTACCACATTTATGTTAATTATGATTGACAAGCTGAAAGTTGTGTCTGTACTCTGTACAATCTATTTTATATAATTGATGGTATACTTAAGTTGCAAATGCGAAAACTAATATAAAGTATTATATTTGACACATGCTTTGCTACGAAAGTACTTTTGAAACACTGAAATGCCACATTAGCCGATTAACGTTTATGAATTCACAATGTGAAGTCTGAATTGAAGTCCCAGTGTGAAATTATTACATGCCTTGCTGACCTAAAACCAAGCGTTATCACCAATGCAATATCCATCCTGTCTTTGTCTCACCAAGCTTGACCTTTCCATCCGTGCTGGAGTCGTTTGTCAGTTCAAACTTAAGTTCCGCCGGACTTAAAAAGAATCCCGCAAAAATACCAAAATCAGTTGTAAAAATTGTTCCTGACTTAACACCTGAAGCGCTGACACCAAAGGTCACGTTATTGTTATGCATTATCATCGTGCAATTTAAAGTTGCATTTTGTTCATAAGATGTCTGAAGAAACGCTTGTGTTGAGATGCACGTGCTTAAGAAATCTAGTTTATAAAAAAATAGAATAAATTATGCGCATCATTTTGCACGTATATTGCGTTCATTAGAGAAGATACATACTCAAAAGACTTTTTGTTTTACATTCTTATTCCGAACTCAATATTTTCTAGTGTAGTAGTTTAGAAGTTAGATCTGATGCGATGCAATATAAACCCATGTTTTCATACATTTTTTATGGAATGAGGGAACTGAAACTTGATTTTTCATCGGTTCATCAAAGATTTTCTCTCTCTGAGAATCAGTTTAACATAGCACGCTTCATGAGCCCCACATTAATATTGAAAAAACACTATCCTCCTAATTTCAAAATTGTTTTATTTAACATGTTTTTTTACAAAATAGATTGTAAACAGATAAATTCGCATTTCACTGTCGTTGTTCTTTCTTTTTAAATGACATGCGTGTCCAATGTTAGTCATTTTGTCCACCGACATCATATGCAAGCGATCTATTTTACGTGTTTACAAGTGCAAGTTTTTCTGCCTGTATTATTCATTCTTTTTATATGCACAATTAATATTTCAGGATCTTTGTCATGAATTTTATATACTGAAGCAGATTATGCGATAAACAGGTACGCTGTTCGTTCAGATTGATTTATGAACTTTTACTATGCCAAGATTTGCATCTTCTAACTTATTTAACTTCTGCTTATTATATGATAAACTAAGAAAATAATTTTATACGTGCAAATGTAAGAAATATCTACTTCTCAAATCTTGCGTTTTTAAACAAATAAAAGTTCTCCTTGAAAGCTCGTGGAAAATATTATTTATCTTGCCAAGTTCCATTTAGAAAGCATCTAATCGTAGTGCTTGATCTAGTTTGATTTTAAACGCTAAAACGAACAAGATTTCATGCAGAATTCGTCTAACCACATTTCATTTTACTCTAAAGCCAAATATACCGAATCGGCAAAGATTCTAAAAATGTATTTTGTCATTTATGCAGAAAATTGTTTTTTTCAGATTGGAATTATATTTGTAATATGAAACAGAATTCATGATTTTACATAATGAGTAGTTGCATGGGTTCCTATTTGTTACAAGTGGTAACTCTCCAACATTCCATTCTGCTGACAAGTTGTTCTGTCTAGCTAGATGCACGTTGTCAACTACGTCAGCATAAGTTACCTTGAAAAATTATAAATATGTATATTTGATACATAACTAGAAAAAATGCACTATATACCCTTCTACTGGATAAATCTTTATAATTGTGTAGATTTTCTTTTTTATTAGAATATAATATTAATATTTCATTCCCGAGTTGAAAAAGTAATACGAATGATTGTTGGAAAAGAAAAAATCAGATATCCAGCACGAAAATTTACTATATAACTTTGTATGCAATGTATAATGCATATCTCAGCGTTTTGGTCACTTCTGGTCAACTATATGAATATACTTACATGCCAGAGTCGGGGAGAGGGTTGAGTAGTTTGTAAAACCTGAGGTTGTGTTAAGACCCCGTGCTGGGGCGTAATTGATTTGATTTAGATCCGACATTACACAACAAGATTACAAAGGATTTTTCGATATCATGTACTGAATTGAACAATCACCGCCTAATGTGAATGAAACATGAGAAGCCAGGCAGTACAGAATGAAAATCTTTCTAATAAAACCCTTTTAAATAATATGAACATGAATGTAACTTTGAATGTGAATCTTTTTCTTCTTTCCATTCTGTATGAAATTTTGCTTTCCTTGAGGTATGATTTGATGTGTGTAGCTAACGCAGGCTGGTTTTACTCACGGTGATTCTCTGAATGGTCACGTTTCATTGCGATTGCGACTGTGATTCCATTCATGGACTTTTTCTTCTGTGACAAGAAAAGTAGAAGTTACGCACATAATAAAAAAAATATATAATTGAGCAGCAAACACTATTAACGACAACGATTGGGAAAACGCATATGATTTTAGATGGATTTTACACATCAGAATTGTCATCTCGATGTAATAGATTGATCTCTCTTTGATTCAAGTTGAATGTCAATACTTGGTTTACTCTAAATGTAACTAATTATGCACGAGTAGATGATATAGTTAAAATCGTAAAATTTTGGAGTCGACGAGTTTCTACTCAGCTGCTGTTTTTAAACAAAAACTCTACTAGAAAGGAAAATTGCATGTAGTTTTAATTTTTGCACCATATTCACATTAGTACAGTGCAACAATGCAATGTAGATATGTAAGTTCCATTAGGAAGCAGTAATCTTTATCTGGATATTGAATCAAGATGACACCTGAACTAGCTTAGAGTAGAGAATCGATATGTACTCCTAGAAAAGAATCAATCCTACAAATTTATTTAGACCGGCATCAAGTTACGAAATAATTCAAAACTTTCTGCACAGATCACGAATATTTTAGGTTAAAATAATGGTAGCGTTTTTTACTGATAAAACGTACGCAATATCAAATGAAATTTTGCGACTCAAATTCTGAAATATTTAATCTAATTGAGTTGCGCAACGCAAATGATTTGTCACTTTTAACAAATCCAGCTGTGAATTCGGAAATTTATTTAACATCAAACCTATGATTAAACAAAAAAAAGAAATCAATTTTATCCTATTAATAATTTTAGCTTTAAAAGTATACGTTACATAAGTTTGAATTTCTTGTTGGAAGGGAAAATAACCAAAGTGAAATATGAACCAACACAACGCTTGTTTGCTTCATGATTTTAAAAGGCATTGGTGTTGACACCATCAATTTTTCAAATTCAAGCAAAATACTCCATGTGTAAATTGTCTTTGTACAAAAATGTCAGTGGCAAATGGAGTGTTAAAAGGAGTATATGATACATGAGGTTACCCATTATTATTCAACCAAGGTTTGTGTATTTTTATGAACTACCTGAAGTGTATCATTTATATATTACCACACACACACTCAACGGACTCTTAAGATTTTCATACGACGGTTGATAGTCTGCAGTCTACATTGTCCAACCATTTCATTCTGATACAAACAATGTAGTATGTATATATAATATATTTTTTATGTATTCAACAATTCAACTTTCTCATCAATATCAATGAATGTACTTCCAATCTGATTTAGAAGAGCTAGAAAAAAATCTCTTCACATCACTTCTCTATTACTGGAGATTTATTAGCTCGAGAAGGTGCATTAATCAAGTGTCAAGATGTGAATGAACTACATTTTCCACTCGCCTGCGCACTACAAACCAAACCACCTTTACCTTAAACATAATGCAAACTCTCGTTGTTGCTTCATGTACAAAAAGTGTGGGCCAGGCAGGCCAGGAACAGGGTTGCATTACATAGATGAGTTACCTTTTGGTTTTTTTGTATTTTAAATTACTTACCTTTTGCATTCAATAGCAACATTTTTTATCAAAGTGTGAGTACTTGTTGACTTGGATCAAAATATGTGTGTGGTATCATTTTAAGAACGCCACGATCAGTGACATTGTGAGTTACTTTGTGATTTGAGAATGATATGCTTCTTGATATGAAATTTACAATTTATACCACATTTGTTTACTTAAGTATGTGAAATTAAATTGACAAGAGGACCTACAGTGTTGAAGCATTCATTTTATTATTATGTTACTCCTCTGAAGTACATTTGATTAAATTCTCAAATTTCTTTGATTATCTTCATAGAAAACGGAAATACCAAGAAATATTTAATTTTAACGTGGATATCATCAGACAGAATGATACAAATATATAAGTATGCTATGCACTATACATGCAGACACCCTTTCAGTGGTAGGTAATTTAACAATGAACAAATTTATTTTTTACAAATTAAAATATGTATTTGTTTAGAGTATCATATGAGAACCTTAAAATGAAGTGTGAAGATAAAATAAAGTATTCACTGTGCGCAGCAAAAGAGTTACCTGTTTCAAGTTATAATTCTAGATATCGTGGAAAGATAAGATCCTAATCAACTCGTCGCAGACGCCTATAGTTCATCCAAATCTAAAAATCAAATTTGTTTTCTTTAGCAGTACAATAGCTTTTATATACAAATCTTTCAAACCCAAACCATTATTCACCTAAATAATGCATGATACGTTTGAAAAATACAGCTAGGTTTAGATTGTATGGAGTTAAATAGAAAGAAAGCATGTTTGTTTGTGTACGTATATTGTGTCACTGTATGCTGTACACCTACATACCAGAAATAAATTGTGCTTTAAAGTTTAAACAACAACAAATCTGAATATCTACCAAAGTACGAATGTACCTGTTGGACTGAACATAATGTGACATCTGAGAAATTCGAAGCATTTTACTGAATGATCACTTAAGCCATCAAAATGTGGCATAATGACGCTCTTATTTTTTGCATTTTTATCACGTTGATATCCCCCACACTTCAGGTGCCTTCACAGTAAACGTGTATAAATTATTTAAGGAAAAATCATCGTTTATAAGAAAGGAGAGAAAAAGAAAGAACGAGTAAGCCCTTCTTCAATCACCATTGCTGAAATATCATAAAATTTTTGCTTTGATCACTCATTTGTTTCTATCATATAAGTGACGTGTGGTCATTAGGCAACTTTTTACTGGCTTTAAAAAAAATAGGTATAGTCACACAAGCTTGGATGAAGTATGCATGCCCTTTTTGAGAAATGACAGTAGCAACATTTTAACCTTTCAATGAGCAACTTGCTGCTCACTTGGTTTTACATCACTCAGACTCGATAATTTTCATGAACTTGATATACATATTTTGTTTCACAAAAGCAATTTAGTTTCAAATCTGCTAGATATTTGCAACGAAAAGCCCGTTTTTTGATAAATTAAAAAATTAGAAAAACAAACGGATGAAAATATTTGACCTTCGAGTTCATTTTTTGTTCTCGAACTACATTTTGAAGAAACTAAAACTACGACAAAGATATTAAATTAGTTCACAAGATCATGCCGCTTTGCAAGGCAACTTTGAATTCACATCATGTTGCCAATGAATCGGTGCCCGGTGGATAAGATTTATGCTTCGAACTTTGCTGTAAAATATAGAGGATGTCCTGTAAAGCGTGTAAAGCAGCAAGGAAACTGCCCATGGATTATTGTAGTTTAGTTACGTGAAGGCCACAGAGATTTATAGAAAGATAAGAGTTTTTCATTATTTTCCATTCATGTTGGTAGTAGGTACATTTGACAAAAATATGGTAGTTATATACTAATTATAACGTGCAACGTTTTGGATTCAGGGGCAACTTGATCCATTTATTACATTTTTTGCATAGCTTTAAAAAATCAATTGTATTTGATCATTACTATTTAGTATGGGCTGTGTTTGCAGGAAGATTACATTTGAAATGCAAATGGGTACTCACTCGACATCCGCAAACACTGCAAACATATTAAAGACTTTCTTCAGTGCAGGCTTTTTCTGATTAGCTTTGTTTATTCCGCTATTTACCAATATAAAAGATGTGCGTTTTACGAGAAAAAAATCACGACCAGTTAATTATTTAAGCAATTTCCTACTAATCGATCTAATATTCCATTAATCTGCTAATACCAAATTCGTATCCATTACGCAAACAACTCAGATAAGTAAACTATATTTTTTTAAAGATCGGGATTTTTTCTTTGCTCACGCATACCATTTTACATGATCGTGACCATATGGAAAATCATTGATGAAATTCGAATTAAATGCCATAATTACTTACCTAATTGTGGCGTTTGTCGGGAATCGATAAAAGGCAAAAAAAATATCAAAGAGTAACTGTGAGATGATAGTAGACAAGTCAGACTTGGCTGGGCAATGATAATGGCTTTACAAACGATATAAAACTGGTTGCCTGTGTGTTAAACTGTTCTAAATCTTGTCTACAGTGAATCTGCTTTATTCGGCTACATAAAAAGTGTAAGTTGCCATTTGCTCTGGTCTGGTGTGCTTGAATTTGACGGATTAAACACAGCTTGTCTTACTCACTTGACCACGATCGATCGACGTGCGCTCATCAATGTTTGCATTTTGCAATGTATACACACAACCATACAATATTATTATGTCTCATGATTCTGATCATGATCACCGTATGTGCTGTTTTATGAAAAGGATTTTTCAAGCAAAAGAGAAGAATAATTACCTTGATTAATTTTAAAGTAAGAATTTATAGGGACATTATGATGTACCTCTTTTCATGTTGAAAGGTTTACGATCTTGGAGATAAGTGCTTTACTTGCTTGCACATATTTGTATAATTTACATCAACATATCATATCCGTAAAACAGTGTTATTACTTACTACACATTAGAGAAAAAATTGTGCGGTAAAAGGGCAAATTTTGTAATGATTATTAGAAACGGGACCGGCTTAAATTAAAAGTTAAAACATATCCCGAATCTACTCAATAAAAACTCTAATATTCCACATCTTTACTAATAAAAACACAAGTTGAATGACCTGCTTTTATTTAGTCATCATCGGCACTGAGATCATAAGGATCAAAAATGCCGATGTATTTACTCATGGAATATTGCGAATTTCAAACTCTATTTCGATGTCGGCCAAATCAATACCAATACGATATTTAAAATGCAGCATTGATTTGAAATGTTCTTGAAACAAAGAATTAAAGATTTTACGATCTTTAGATTGAGATACAAAAATTATTTTTGTTACAATAAATTGTATTATGTTCACTTTTTGGGAGTCAACCTTGAGATAAGATAACATCAACACATTTTACTACTTTGTACTTTTCAACGAACGTGGTGTGCATCCCATAATTCAAATTCTGTCAGATAAACTGGCTCCCAACAAAGTAATATTGTAATTCAGCAACTGGTGTTGTCTTGTCGTGTCGCTTCTTTTCAGAAAATAGAGCACTCCCAGAAAATAAATGCGTTAAAGAAAATTATCACATCACAACAAAATACAAATTAGCTTAGAGATTGTTTAATGTGTAACATTTCAAAAGGAGAACATTCTGTTTCTGTGTTTCTGATCTGATTTTTTATCCATTTATTTTGATTTTCATTACATTGGTATTCTGCTTACATGAACAAAACATTTCGATCGTATGTAGATTAAATTATCTTTTTGTTTAAACCAGCGACCAGCCGAATTCTGAACATCTTGAAATGATAGCAACAAAACAATGGACACACCGGTAGGCCTTGGGTCTGTGTTAAGGCGAAGAGCAAAAAATGATGTTTATCAGAGTTCGTTGAATAATGATACATATTCTGTCCAGCGGTAGATTCTTGACAGGAGAATGATTTATTAGTGTAATCCTTTGGTGTAAATCATTGGGTCAATTAATGAAGCGGAGGTCTATATCTTTGGTGTTGTGGAAAACAGCAATTATCTTTACCTCACGTTCAGCTGTGCAGCAAGATCTAGTAACAAAATATAACAAAGTAATCAAAAAGAAATTGGATCAGTAATTTTTTGAAGGGTTCGGTTAATCGGTTCCTTAATTTCTAAATCACTGATGTCCATAATCTAATTCTATCTTATACAATGTTTCTTCAACTATATACAAAGGACTGCAGTCTGAAGTCTGTAGTTTAGGCTGAATTCATGCATAAATTTTTGGTAGAAACCTTTTACATATTATAAAATGATGAAATTTTTTATCAATATAAAAATACGTTTCGAAAAGGTGGCTGAATATTAACATTTTAGAGCAAACTATTATTATTTTAAACGCAAGTTTAATGAGAAACAATTCTTTGCTGAAGCATTAATCATTAAAAACAACAAGAAACGTTATGTAATGGTAATATTAAATGTATTTATACGACACACATGTTTCGACGGAATATTAGAAAACAACGTTGTGTTGTTGGTAAAAAGGCGAACAGTAGTAGTGGTGGCATTTACTGAGTAAGAATAATTTCTTTCTTAGACGCAGTATAAAGTATAACTATCCTTGTACTTGTATCATTGAAATTTGCATGATTTAGTTCTCACAAGGATGTCCGTTAGGATCACAGGATTTCTTATTCAAAGATTAAAATACTTCTTTAAAGTAATTATTACACTTAGCAATCGAGCTCAATCTTCTATTTATTGTGTAAGAGCTCTCGTGATAAATTCAAAGTACGCAGAAAAGTATCAAGGATATTTTGATATATTCGGAAAAAAGATTTTTGCTATATTTTTTCTTCGCCAAAGAAAAAACACTTTTTGTGGCCATGTTTTACTTTGGTTCATAAATTAATCCGAAAAATAAGAATAAAATAGTTGAGCTCTCCCAATAAAGTTACATATGCATAAATATCATTCAATGTGGTATGATACATTATGCAACTCATGGTGGCTCTGGAAAACACCATATTGAGACATGCAAAAACTTTTAATGACCAACGTTTCGCAAATGTGTGGAGCTTGATCTATTTCATTCATAAATTTGCACATTCCTCTCCAAAAATATTTGCTATGAATCTGGCAAATGTTTAGTTTTCATGGCATGACTTTTGACATTTGTCATTACTGCTGTTTTTGTTTTATGTAGTGATCACACCAGTTTAGAAGAACATTCTTTAGTAAAAAAGTAAAATACGAATGTGCTTCAGCATGTCCAATTCAGGCATTAAGAGCGGTGGGTTGTATAGTTTATTTTCAAGGGAAAATGTTCATTCATATTATAGAAACCATATCATCTAAAATGTGCACATTGTTACATCTTTATGGGATGATCTTGTTCCATAAATTGATTTAATGAGCAATTAGTATTCAGAAGGAACCCTTCCAAACACATTACATATAAGTTTAAAAGAATAGAAAATAACTACATCACACACATATTCGTTTTATTCATAATTTCATTTCAAAAGCAATACATTAGAAAAAAACAACAACTTAAATTCTCTGAATGGGTAGATGACTGAACGTACTCTCTGTGACTGACTGCCTTTTGCTTATAATATGCTAGCTTTAGCTGAACACATTATTGTTGTGATACACTACATAAGAGCAACCTTTTTCCATTATCGTATTTTACCACAATTGTAACTTGCATTGTTTAAAACATCACCAAACGTTTCAAGTATGCGGATGGATAGAGAGATTTACATTTCATTTTAGTGAATAATATCCTTCACGAAAAAAACAGGGAAGATAGAAAAGAACAAAACGAAGTAGCAACATGAGCCCACTGCACAATGTTGACTTTAGTAATATGGAAGAATCCATAAAAAGTAAATGATACACAATCCTCCATTCAATCTTTTTCCTTTTTTGCTCCAACATTAAATATCTGTAGCAGTGCAGTAGTAGCATCAATAATAGGTATATTTGCATAACATGTCGAGTCGCAAAGCTACTGTGCAACACCTTTCTCACATAACATCCACTTTAATCATCACACAAGTTTGAAAAAATGCTTTAGTACACATGCCCCAATCCTTCCTTGGATGTTGTTATGATGTGCTTAACAAATCAGATCACATCATCATCATAATCATAAAAAGAAATAAAAAACTACCTTCACATTGATGGTTATTCTTTTCAGTGTTAGCATTACCGTATTAGAGCACAGTAGCTGGTTTTTTCGAGGTAGTCACAAAAAATTGTAATATATACTTAACTCGAAGATTATACCTTCTATTATACCATAATGATAGATACAAAAGTATATTATTAAATTCAATATAGAATATATAATCTACTATGCGCCACCTAATTTGAAAAGACAACAAAACAGTTCCACAATTTAATATATGCGTAGTCTACTTAAGATGTAAATGGAGTGGAATGAAATGGAACACTTCTCATAACAATGCCTACCTTGTCATAAATAGCCAGTGAAAATGTATATTATTCAAGAGTACAAAAAAACATGCATGTCTGATGTTTAAATTTGAAACCTTAACTAATGAGCCGTGTAGCATTTAACGTTAAAGTAGAGTACAAGGTGCTCAGTGACAATGACAATGGTCTACTAAATGACATATTTACCGTAGTGAAGAGGGCATAAAAATGTTCGTTGTTTTTTAATCTTACATTTTCATCAAAACATGATATTTTTAGGGCTATTCTGCCAGGTCACAGCTAATCCTTGCATATCTTTTACTGGTATCACGTCTTATCACGTACATAACTGTTACAAAAATGTGCAAATATACCTTTCATTGCGCCAGATGTTCATTGTGCAGCTCTACATGCTTTTATTTCTAGAAACAAAAGCATGATATTCATACATTGATACGCTTTATTATACCAAATAACTTGACATTTTTGTAATATTAGTTTTCTTTTAACTTGATTTGATTACGTATGCATTAAAAATGTATATCAGGTTTGCACAAAAACAATGTAAATGGTTTACATTCCTTTAAAAACCTATGGTTCGTGGTTAGTTTATATGCATTTTTCTTCAAAGTGTGCCGTAAATTAGATTATATATTGCAATGATATTTTATGCATGCATCACGAATACAAGATAGGATATTATATCTTTTTGAAAATCAAGTTCTTTGGGCACAAGCAAGGTAGAACTGTTCATATGCCTTTGAGTGCATACCAAGAAAAATATTAGGAGTGTCTGGAAACAAGACCTAAAAAATACTTTCACATATTCAATGATTCATTTCAAGGAAATATTTTTAAAGAATAAAAATCTGACTTTTCATTCATATTTGTGCAGCATTTATTACTTTCCCGTGTTGTTGGTATTATGTTACAGATGTAAAAAATACGTTTAGAATTCTCATTTCTTACAGATTTTTTAAATATAAAACGTCTTGAATGGGAATGTACATTGTTTTCGGCTCTAAATAAAATGATACAAAGCGAAAGCATCGCGGCAAAATAACAAGCTATCTAGTTACACTACACTAAGCATTGCTCTTCGGCAAAAAGATCAAAAAAAGAGCAATTAGTCAGGAATTAAGTAGATGCTATGAATAATTACCGTATACACCAGCCGGACAGATCTGTTTTTTTACTTTTAAGGCCAAGACAGATTGTTGAATGAAAATATTAATAGCGAACTTCACTTCAGCAACACAGTGGAGAAAGACCATTAAATGTCGGTTCGGTTCAGTACATCAGGACATGGATGGATGAAGGAAGTGTGGTCAAGTTATATTACCGAATAAATGAGGTGAGATGAATGGGTTTGATCAGTCACGCTATTGCAGCCAATGCCATAGTCGTCAATCTCAACCGAAATCCCGATTCGACAAGCACAGCATGTCTACTGTGCGTCTAATAAATGAATTTGAAATACTCACGTCAGTACGATACGTGATCTATATAAGAGCCCTGCATTATTCACCTCGACATGATGGTGAGAGCAGAAGAAAAGCTACGATAACAAAATACCGAAATGCCACGATTTAAGAGAGATAGATCACTAGATCAGATCACGTCTGCGCACTCTCTGCCTTATTATAAAGCAGAACCACCAACCGACCGCTGCTGTTGTTACTGATGATGTGTGTTACGATGCTAATACACATTTTTTCTAGGATGGATGGATGAAATATGATAAATTGTCATTTTTTACCTTTCGTTATCCTTTAAGCGAAGCATATCTAAAACGCTTTTCCCCACTTTCTTTTTATCGTACCTTATGCGACTTGGTGGTGATGATGATATTTAGTAACATGCATTCTTGCCGAAATGGGATCTACTGTAGATAAATATAATTTTCTAATTTTAGGATTATGATCGGAGCATGAGATACAATTCTTGTTAACAGTCGATAAAGCACACACACAGTATTTGCCACCGTGCATTGATCGTTTTTTCATCTAAAATTTAAAAAGTTGCACTTGATACTTGATTAATTCTGGTCTGAAACGGAAGAAAATGCAACATTGGAAAGGTTCGTGAAAATTAAAAAGAGCACACTCCAATTTAATATAAAATACAAGCATAGTACACAAATCTGAATAAGAACATGAGCTCACTACATTGCTTGTCTTCTGAACGATCAACAAATTCATGTCGTTTATTCTCATACCTGCCTAGAAGCTAATGACATGATGGATGGATGGATGATAGATGATGATGAAGATTGGAATAAATTCAAAATTATTTATGTTCATAAAAAATCACTCATCGAACTCTTCATCGAGCTGAGCTAGATATACATATATAGAGTTAGAGTAACAAGACTCTACTAGTGTTGGAAAGTATTATACAAGCATTAAAGTGAAATAAATAAAAACACAAAGCTTGTGCCATTGTTGAAAATTCCTTCCAGTGCAATCGTTCGTTAATCGTGGTATTGCAGGGCATCAACTCTCTCACTGATAACAAATGACATAGAGGTCTCCTCTAGGTACAAAACTTGTACATGAATGAGTGCATGGGGCCTAAAGTGTTATTATAAATGTACAAGAGGTTAATAGAAGCACACAGCGAGAGAAGGGAGATCAGAATGTGGATAGACTTACCTAGAAATCTGATTTGAATTAGAAATAGATTATAAAAAGTTAGGAAATCGTTTATCACCCAGTTGACAAGTTGCGAAGTTGGAGAATTACCTGAGGAGAAATCACCTTGTGTAAATGCATTGATGAAATGAATGGTAACACAAGCAATCAACAAATCGTATTATCACAGATCTTCAACATCAACCTCTCGGTTTTTTGTATCATGTTATATTTGTTGAATCTTATTCAATATTCATAACTGAATACATATACAGCGATATGCTCAGAAGTATGCAACTTTACAAACTATGATCGATTACTGATGTTCGAATATAAAACTTCAATCGAAATTTCGTATTCATTCATGAATTTAGTCGAATAGTTGTATGAGCTACTCTGCTACTCACTACTAACATTAATACGATTTTCCATTTAATTAGTTACAGATCAAGCAAATCTGTCAATTTTTACCACAATCTGTGACAAGGTTTAACAAGATATGTTTCTTTTTTAATATTCAAACTCATCGTATTATTGGCACTTTTTATTTCCGGAAATGTATTCACATGAAATGTCAGATTTGTGTGGTTCACCTTTCAAATTCTATTCTTCATGTGAAACTGCACAGCGCAAAATAATAATTCACCTTGAAAAAAACAATTAATCAAAACTCCATATACAAATATCGTATCAAATTATTTATCTTTCTCTTATGTCGGTCATGTCTGCTTATTTTTTTACAAGGTTCACTTCTCCTTCCACTCCTATGCATATGCATACATATATGTCAAAAGAAAGAATAATTTTCCCATGAATGTCCACAACCAGTAAATCATTACAACTTGTCAAATAGTCCCATTCTTCATAAAATTGTAACAAAACCCCATCTTATTCATATATAATTATCGTTATCGTACGTGAACTGGAATATTTACTCTTCATCATCATCACCTTCCACACACTGACATGAAATGTGAATAAATATTAATTCAGCAAGTATGTCGCTTCTTTTTGTGAAATAAAAGAACTTGAATAGTGATTCAATGTGTGTTTTTATCTTAAGCATCATCATTAGCCTTTGTCACCACCAAAACCTAATAAAAAAATTAAACTTTCCAGTTTTGTTGTCATTTTATTTCTTTTCAACTTCGACCAAAGTTGATATACGAGGGCAGGAAAACACAATAAAAAGACTTAGCAATGCAAAAGATAAGTAACTGTAAGTAAACGAATAAATGAGACTCTTGTACGAATACAAAACACCGACCGACTGTACCACATTCAGCAAAAAAATGTATTGATTTCTTATGTAAACCATGCTAATACTGATAATGTACTTAAATATATATTCCCATTTTTAAGTTGACCTTATGGGTTGCTGTTTTTTGATGATGAGATTTATCATTGATGCTGTATCTGTCTCCACACACTACACCAGGGAATAAATACACATACCCTTCGTTAGCTTTCATTAAGGGCAAAGTGTTGAGTCAAGCACAAGTAAAGCACAAACACAACCCCACTCATCTCTCTCTTCAAACCTGGACTGGAATTCATGTGCCGTGCATTAAAAAGGAGTGTGATGATATCGGAATCAGAAAACTGGCGAGAGAGAGAAAAAAAAGACAGACGAAAAAAATGTAGAAAAAAGAACATTTGACAAATCCAGATTTGCCGGAATGATAGATTACTCCTTTTAGAATGGCTGATGCCACGCTCTCAAAATTCTTTTACTACCGAACCCTCCATTCTTTTGCTTGTTGGTCCACACACATAAATCTCCGAACTGTCGTCCACCGCCCTTAACTCAAAAGAGAACTTGAAAATACTTTTTAAAAATATTTTCCCTTTCCTATTTGTCCTTTCTTGCTCGCTATCTTCTACTACGTGTCTTTTTTTCTCTTCTGATATTTTATAAATTCTGCTTGTCTGCTGGTGGTGTTTCAGTTTGTACTTTGTAAATCGTAGCTTGCTCCACAATTCTACAACCAACCCATCCATTGTTCCATATCGTACCAACTTGGAAGGAGAAAGATGCAAATACAATTTTTATATACTACAAGCCAGAAAGAGAATAGGTATAAAACCGATAGAATAGAGAACATCCACATTATTTTACTTTTGCCTCCCTACGTTATAATATTACACAATGTGTCCATGTGTGGAACATATATCATGTTCGCGGCATCATCATGCATATGCATAAAAACAGGTAATAGTAAATAAGGTAGCCAGGGAATGAGCCAAGGTCTATCGTTGACAGTCGACTTGAAGATTTTTTATGGGTTTTTGATTTCACTCCAGTTCAGCCCCTTTACCACAACGACAAAATTCTCGGCATTGTTCTTTACTCGATTATACAATTGGGACAATGATGACGGCTGACAGGAGATACAGCAACACGACGTATTCAGACTTGGCTTTGGCTTGTTAAAAATGCCAAGCCTTGATTTCTTTTTAAAAAGGACGAGGATTTATTAGGAGCATTTTACTCCTTACGTTTGCATGTTGTCGCCCGAAAGGAATAGATAGGATTGAATGATAGTATGGTGCTCATTTCCCGTTTACTTGTTGATTTGAAAATAAGCTTTGACCACTTTCACAAGATTGTGCTTAATGGAATTATGAAATCACCTTAACATGTACACGTACTTGTTTTTTTACAATAACCTAGCAGTTAGCAAAATTACCAGTCACTAATTCCTCTTTAATTTTCAGATGACTTAAATGTAACTAGAGTATAAATTATGCATTGTTTGATGTATTTTAATGCATGCATGTTCAAGTCCGAATTAATTCTATTCCAGCATCTTCTTTTTGGTGTGTGTTCAACTGATTTGAATTTCATGAGATAGGTAAAGGCTAACATTTGTCATTCAAACAGAATTTAAAGTAGCGAGTTAACCATATTTGCCCAATAAGTCAATTTAACACGAAACCTTGGGATGGTAGAGATAACTCTGATGGGGGTGACCACCTTATTAAGTCAGAAGTTACGTTCATGTTATTTACTGCAAATATAACTACAGACTAAAAACGTACAATTTTTCGTTTTTGTTTTACGAAACGAGCATGCATATAATATAGCACATTTACTGATTTTAAATTTCTAGAGACCGGATTTTAATTGTTTATACTTGTTTACAAAATTCCATTTTTCACACGATTTTTCCCCAAAAAAATACTTCATTCAGCAAGCAGAATAAATATAATCCCAGCGTGCTATACTACCCTTCTAGTATATAGTAAAGTGTTTATTTGTCAATAGAATCGTAAAGTCAAACTTGAAAATGAAAAGTAGATAACAATGTTATTAGAGCTGATTAACATTTTACAATAGGTCCATTATTAGTGACAATTTTATTGACAGGTTTACTACACTTTCGCTGTTTCAGGTGACAACCATGCCTGTGGTATTGAAAGTGAAATGTCCAATTTTCGTTCTTCTATTTTTAGATTTTCACTTTTAGTGCTTACTCACAGTATAGTAAGCAGTTGATTTATTGTGACAGTGTGAATGACACAAGTATCCCACGGCATCACTCCTCCAAAAGAAGAAAGAGTTCACCAATAACCCATTCTTCTTTTTCATCCTCACAGTTTCCCTAAAATAAAAATTAAATTACTAGCCGCCTATTACAGAAAAAAGCGATTACATAAAATGGCCACATTTACAGGGAGTTTTATTACATTCTACACGCAGGTGAGTTAACCTTGTTTTCCAATTAAAGCGTTACGGAAGAAATTGGAAACGGATTGGAATGAATGGGGTTCACTTTGGCTTTTTTTGTAACAACTAACAATAAAAACAAGAAAATGGATAAATAGATATATGAGCATCTTATAGCCACACCTCATAAAGAAATTTCATGTTTGTATGCTGTTTTGGATGGATGTACAAGGAACACAAGACAAACTGAACCCATAAAACATTTAATCTCCAGCTGCGATGCAAAGTGCTATACTAAAAATGAACTTAAACTCACTTGGTTATTTACCAGAGCAGCTATTTACCTCCAAACTTTACATTGCAGCATGCAATATACATATTTTATCTTTATAACAAAAGCATTTTTCCCAGGTTGCACACCTCGACGTTAGCAGACATTCATGTAAATCCTTCACAAAAACATTTTTCCCACCAGCAAGAAACCTTTGGTCACTTTTGGAGCAGCAGAGCAAGAGTCAGCGAACGATCCCATTCTTTTACACTCAAAAATTTCAACAACCTTTAAGACAGGTACATTGACAAGGAAGGAGAGAGAGAGAGGAGGCTCTTTATCTTCCTAAAAATAGAAAATTTTCAGTGTCGATTATGGACACTACTGTGAAATAAAAAAAAGGCGCAGACTTTTTGACTTGACCTTGTTTTCATATAGATAAATACCAAAAAGGGATACATAACTACAGCGATATATAAAAACTTGTAAAGGAAATACACAAATCCTCTTGATATCCTACTGCTGAAGATGTGCTCTTCTCTTCTGATGTGATGTAATAATATAATGCACTTGAAACTGAAAAGGAGAGTGAGTGGGGTATATGGTTTGATGGTTCAGAAAAAATTGAATGATTTCGTATATTGCTACCTCCAGGGTGTTCTTTTTTTCAAACAATTCACTTTAAATCTTTCACTTTTTTCTATCTTGACACTACCACTTCACTTCGCTGTGTGTGCCTTTATGCCTTTTGCTACTGCTTGCTGCTGGTGTGGCCTATTTTAGCCAAAAATGAATACAAATATATATATTATTACTATTACATTCGAATCATTTCATTTTCACGATCCTTTCTTTCTCTTTTTTTCAACCTTTCCTGAAAAAAACCAAGTGTGTTCTGTTCTTTTATCAGAAAGGCATTATTATGATGAGTTTTATGATGTACTAAAAGTTTTGTTAATATTGTTGTAGAGCTACTCCTCTCTATTTCTCTCTTTTTTGTATTGTTACAAGGAAAAGAGTCAAAAATGGCAGTTTGCTTTTGATACTCTTAATATCTACTTATCTTCTCAAGTATAAAGTTACATAAGGAAACAATGGTTGATGAGAGTGTAATGTAACGTGTTCTTGTTCAAAAAAATTCTTCTAGTTCACATCCCATGTGAAGAATTACTGCATTGGTGAAATATGAAGTAATGAGCAAAATATTAATTCACACCCGTACACCTTCCTCTTTTTTCATCTTGGTGGATGATTTCAAATTTCAATGATGTTGATTGTAGTGATGACGGTCGGTCGAGTTTTCTTAACAGAGGTATTTTTTATATTACTTATTATTAATAGTAATTGAAAGAGTGGGCCCCCTTGAATGTGTCAGCGATAAATTTTCCGAGTTTTGACTTCACACATAGCTACACAGATTGAGAAAATCTGTGGCGGTAAGAGTGCAGAAAGAGAGGAAAACTACATTCATTCATGCAAGCTTGTGAACAGATATGTTTTATTAACTCAAGAAAAATAGGATGCGCACTAATATTGTGAAAGTACACATGTATTTTCAGTTATTACTCTAAGCATATTACATTCTTCATTATACTCTTGTAATTTTAACTTTGCAATATATCGGATATCTCCCCTTCATAAAAAGTATTTAAAAATACATTCATAAACCGCTAGCATACGCACATAGTTTTGGTACAATAATCTTTAAAATGCAAGAAACGATTCCTTCCGCCGAATGTACTCCATTCGTTCGTATTAGAATTAGAATATGATTGCATTTATAAAAAAAGATCTTTTTTATTTTGTTGTTCCGTTGTTGGGAAAAGAAATAGATTCTAAGAAGAAAAAAATTCGTTCACACTTCATAAAATCGAACTCTCTCCTTACCTTTTTGTGTCCTTCTTCATTCTCAGTCAGTATATAATACATACGAAAGAGAGATACATATATACATACATACAGACTACGCGATATATTGACACTTCATCGTCATATATCTAAAGCTAACTTGCATAATAGTTGATATGCATTACATAAGATTATCGTATCATCAAAGTGATCACATTCAATTCAGTATACTGACGATTATTGTTACCTTTTTCAAAACATATCGTATCGTAGCTGAGCAGCCAAACTGTTGTTCAACTAACGAACTGTGCCGAATCGGCTCTTTTTTCATTTGGTAGGGTACTTGTATGTGAATCTTTATATGCTTTTGATGCTACAGATTTTGATAATTTTCCCTGCTCTCAAAGTAGCAATGAGACATTGGATACGGTGTCATCCAAGGTGTCATCCTTTTTTCATACCCAACAACTTTTTATATTTGTGGATATGGATAAAACTAGTATTGTGTTCAGAAAATCATCGATTGTGCACGGACCGGTCCGGTCCGATATGTTCAATAAATATTTTGCTTCTGTTTTGAAAAATATGCATAGAATGGAAACTTGAAGTAGGCAGGTAGTGCAGGATAACTAGTCAATAGGACAACAGATTAAAAAGCCATTTCAATAAACAACCATGTCCATCTCTTTCTCTTCGCTGAAATGGTCTGGAAAAATTGAAGTGACTTTTAAGATCACGGCTCTATACTTGCTTGTTGTTATATTGCTCGAGATAAAAGAGATACAGTTTAAGCTTTAAGCTCTGTCTGACTAACTTTCAATGAGAATAGAGGTGAAATATTTTTGTAAAAGGGCTTGGTAGAAATGTTCTGGCTGACAATAGAAGTTATAGATAATATTATCTATATGCGTCTTGTTATGGATGTATGTATGCATTTGGGAGCACCAGCACTTCACTAAAATCAAATCAAATCAAAATCGAATAAATTATTCAAAGAGGCCGAACAGCTAAAAGATTTTTGGCGTGGTACATTATTACTATTATTACTTTGATGTAAAAAGCATCTTTTAAGTGTGTGCTTGCTACACAGTGCAAGCCACATTATATCCTTTTTCTGCTCTCCTCTTCTCGCCAAAGCAATTGTGGAAAGGTACCGACATTTTTTCATCATCCCTTCTTCTTGTTGCGCCGTTCTTATTATTGACTCATGTAAATTACCAAATCCATTATCGTCCCATAGTCCGTGTTGATGGGGTTTTTGGGTAGTGTACTGATGCGATGATGAGAGTTTTGTATGTACAATACCAGTTCAGTTCACCAGTCTGACGATGAAATGCGGCATCATCATCACTGCTTTAGAAGTAAAAGTTAACATATAACCTTTTTTACTTCAGTCGGTTGATTCGCTAAATGAAATTAAATTCTTCTCTAACAACAACAAAAACATCTTCACCTGTGCAATGACGACAGGATCTTCTGATCATCTTTTATGTGTAATAGTTTTTAAGGAATGAATTGAAAAGCAACGTGATGGCTCAGTAGTACACGACGGAGTTTTTGAACCAAGAGTTTACTAACTTATGTTTATTATGTCCGTTGCATCATCATCATTATCATCTACATAATATATTTATTCCTTAATGTTTACGAGCATGTAGTTATACTGGTCCATTAAACCTGCTCTGCTCTTGAACTAACTTGAGCTGCACATATTTTTACATGACAATTCTTTCAATATAATTTCCTGTCCTTGTCAGATACAATTTTGCAGAGTGAAAAGAGGTGCTCTGCTGGATCATATATTTTTTCGAAATTCTACAATGATCATGATCACAATAGGAATGAATTAGGTAACAGGTACAGGTAATAAAATTAATTGCATGTACAACCTAAACTTCAAAAAGTAAAACGTCTGGCGTTTTCGACTTTCTAGATCTGCTTTCTTTGGCATCATGAAGATGAAAACGCACTTTTTTATGTTATTCGTATCAATTTATGATACGCATCACGTAAGAAAGACAATACTCAAAATATACAATATCAAATTATAGTGTACGTGTGATATCTGCTACTCAGATAATTGTGCTTACACACGTACACAGTTGTTTTGTACAGTTACAGATTTACAAGTTTAAATACTTGCGCACATGAATTTGTCTCCTTGAAAGTGTTTTGCAGCATTTTACTTGATTTTTAGACGTCTAATGTAATAGCAATGTACACTTTTAAAAATTATATAGGCACAACAACAGCAGAACACAGGAATCACAACATAACAAAAGCTTTTTGATAATTTTTCTTGTTAAATGCACTGCATGCCCATCCCAACCTGATATGTGCGGACCCCTTGCCGTGATTTCATACTTTGGCTAACATTAAGAGCAACCCATTACATGTGTGATACAGCTGAAACTGACACGATCAGTGGTGACTGGATGTAATTTATATTATTTAATAGCAATTCAAGATCCATTGAACCTACAGGTAGCAACAACAATGTTTTTCTGTTGTAGGTTATTTATCATACCACTTACACACTTTTATACATACAAATGGAATTCCCACCAACTTTTAACTGAAACGCTGCGCTGTGAGAGTAGAAGAGGAGACTTGAAATAATGTATCAAATATAAATGCTGCATATTAGTGAACATTTAGACAAACTACTTTTCTGTTCAAATCTACATGATTGTTGTTCGACAATTGGCCACCTTGTCACTATACTATATCGAAAAAACATTGTTAGGGATGAATGTGATCTTCAGGAAAAAATCTATTTGCGCAGCGGATCTTATTAAAAAATGAGATCTACATGGGAGTCGACTAGGAAAAGGACACAATATGAGTATGCACACAGTAAACTGTCATCGAAGACGTATTTGAAGCTGTTTGATTTAGAATCAAATCAGATCATTCATATTAAATATCAAATCAAATTTAAGATCTCATCTCTCACCTTGCTCGCTCGTCTTCAATCATATTAGGATGAACATTGACCAAGCCCACACAAAACGGACAACTTGCGAGACGGGAGATCTAGATCACATGTTAATATTCCTAATCTCTCCATGTTTAGTTTATTTATTTATCTTTCCTTTTACAGTGCCAGAGAGGCAGAAGCAGTACAAGAACTAGTGCCGTTGCAAATCGATTTGAATTAGTTAGTACATTAGTGATAATAGTAAATCGCAAACCATACATTCATTTTTTTACCGATGACGATGATGAGTCGTACTTCCATAATTGTATTTGTTTATAAAATTACTATAATGCGTTCATCCTTTCGAACGAAATTATACAGTATAAGATGAATGTACGAATTTTCAGGGGCGAGGTCAATAATCAAATTCCATTACGGTAAGTAATAGAGAATGGTCATCACATTATACGGATGTGATGATGATGATATTGCATGAAATTGGAGTGGCGCCAGCAAAGATAAATATATTCGTCTTTGATGATTTGATGATCGCAACAATATATTTAGTAAACTACTGACAACACAAGCATAATATTGAAATTAATATCAACATTTTCTTACATGAAGTTCCTTAGAGAGTCATTCTATATGCTATAAATATTTCCAATATCAATCACGTTTTAATATCACTACTCAATGTTATCCTTGCAAATCAATGTATGTACTTAACAAACTCATTCTGAACATTGTACCTGAATAAATATCGGTAAATAGCAATAACCTTTGATTGTCAATATATGTTTTGTTTTGATTTTTTACTACATCCATTGGAATTCATAATTATTTGCATTTAAATATACATATACAGTGCATTTAGTAAAAAAGAACTTCCTGTGTGTAGAGTACAGATATATAGAGCTAACTTTGTTAGTAAAGAAATATTAATTTGCACATAAAATCTTCCTGAACCAGTCTGATGAAATGATTACGCTACGATGTAATTAGTAATTACGCATCTTGATTGAACCAAATAACATTATTAGTTTACTATAAAAAATATGCCGATGACGATCATTTATATACTGTTATAAATTGGAATATGTAAATATTGAAGTTCATTGCTAATCACAAAATATTTTGGCCACCGATAAATTATGCTGCAATGATATTTTCATGTAACCTTCCTTCCTTCTCTGCATTTTGTACTTTACTGAACTGAAGTTACGCATTATGTACATAAATACGCGTTGCTTGCTTGAGATTGGGAATCAGTAAACTTGCTAAAATATTTCCCTTGTGGGCTTACTAATAGACACGATATCGTTGATAGTATACCTATATCAGTTATACTGTATTCAATCTTGCTTGATTCTTATTATCAGTTGCGAAAAATATGTGCATATTGATGAAGGAATACATAGTGTTGATCATTCATTTCACCTTTTCGTGAGCAGCAGCGTAATGTACTTTTCTATTAGTATTAGCGATTGAAAAGTGAATTAGATGATATATGAGGTCTTGTTTCAAGTAGTTCAACAGGGTGGGCTATAATTCAGGTTTCTTATAGCTATAATCTTCCTCCGAGTCAATACATCATTATCATTATTATCAATTCCAACAGTTTTATCCGCCAGTTTAAAAATGCAATAGATTATATCACTTAACAAGAATGATTGTAGTCTTGTTGTTAATGAGGAGCTCTTTCAGATATGCATAAACATACTCTCTGATTAAGAATTGTTGGTTCTTTTTTAATATGAAGTAAATAATATTATCTTACGTCTTGCGGTATCTATACAAATATTAATATTTTTATTGCTTTATGCCACTTAAAGTGCATGCATGTTGAGGATGAGTACAATAAAAACAGAAGACGAATCGCAGGACAAGATAACAGGTGAATAACGTACATTAGGGTGCGAAAGGTCTTCTCTCAAAATAAGCATGAAGACAACTCAAGTTACATACGTCTGGCACACTACCTTCAGTCTTTAATTTTGTCCCGTAAATACACTTAATTGCTCTATTGTCTCTTATTATTAATAATAGTGGTTGAAGATGAACGTTTTATTAGAAGACATTATCAAAAAGGGATCTGTTATAAAATGAGGGTCTATTTAAAGAAGAGTAGAGATGAAGTACAATATGACATTCATATTTTTTATCACTGCAAATCAGTCCATTAAAACATTGTTTTTTTTCGTTGATGATGATGACCTTCATTAAAAATGTTTTACCCATTCACATATTATTAGGTTTTCTGATTGTTAATTTTGTCATGCAGAGATATGTACAGATTTTCGTGTCCACATGAGTTATATGCATAAATTTTACACAAAAAACTTTTAAAAGTATTTTTTGGGATTGAATGTACCGTGTAGTGTAAACTTGTTCACTCGATTTTCTTGTGTGCTGCTTCATTTGCAATGTAACTTTTCTTAATTATGTTATTTCGCTTATTGTTGGCCTTGGATTACGACACTTTCTTCACGCAAATTATAACTTCTTCATTCATTTAAAGGTTTTTAAGTATTTTATGGTTCTCATTGTAAATGCATAGTTTTTAGTATGTATGCTTCGTTTACAAACTGAGCAAACTCAATTGAAAAACAAGACCTGGCAAATAGCAATGTTTGGAAATACAATTGTATCATGAATCAAGAAAGTCAAACATCAATGCAAAGATTCTGTAAAAGAATAATTTTTTATTTGAGTAAACATGGAAGCTTGTTGATTTAAGAAAAAGGTATGCACACACATCAGATATATAAATGCGCATTGTAGATAAAAATGAACATGTCCTTTAATCTGTTTCGCATTGTGTCGAACTGATACAGATTTTTGTTGATCTTTCACCTGGTCGAAATATTTGAACGTGTCCGGCATGTAAATTTGTAAAAATGAGTTTATTTGGTTTGATGTTAGTGTAAAAGGTGTTTGAACTTTGATCCTGTTGTTAGTACAAAACCTTACAATGCAATATGGAATGATATGATGGAATTGAAACGTAAATAATTAGCTTTACACAAACTTCTCAAGAACTCAGCAGAAAGAAAGGAAGTGGCACATTCAACATTCCATAAAATCGTACCTGCGAGCGTTTTTTTGTTTCTAATGATGAATCGAAATTATTACTGCTAAAGGATGACTTATGTGTGCGATACACCTTTGGTAAGTAAAAAAACAAGTATGTACACGTACCACGAAGGAATTGGGGATGTTTGCTTAATCATTTAGCATCTTACAATCTTCAACTTCTTCCATGGGATGGGAATGGAACATAAAAAATGTATTACGCTCTGTTTGTGTTAGATTATTAATAAGACATGCAGAGCAGTGAGTGAAGGAGTAAGTTCTAAAAATAAGACAGTGCATCATCACCATCAACAAAAAAGAGAAGTCATGTTTGTATTTAAGTATATCACAAAAGTGCTTTTTTCAGTATCATCACAAACGAAAAGTTTAAATAATTTTCTCTTCTTCTATCTGTTTGCATTTTACATTCCATAAAGCTTAAGTAGAATATATATAGTACGTAGTAGCAAACAAGCTCAGGTTGTAGTTTGTTCTTTATTTGTTTCATTGCTTCAGATATATTAACATTGGTAACAGTCAACTAAGTTTTTTTCAACGTTTGCTTAATGAAGTTTACATAAAATTTTACTTACGAAAAATTCCAACGTAAGATAAATAGAATATATGTCATATACCCGGTAAATACACGTTTCTACTTTTGAGATGATGAAGTGAAGATGACTTACACTTCCTTCTTTATACGCTAAGTAGGCTGAAAAAATGAAATGCTATAAAAGAGCTTAGCAATCCGTGATTCATGAAAATCTGTCGCTTTGCAAGATTCTATTCTAGATTTAGGTACTCATCATCATACAATGTGATATATTTACGAAAGTACCCTCGTTTTGTGCATTAGAAAAAATCAAACTTTTAATTCCATTAAATTTGTATCCCGTCAATTTACACTTTTTTCTTACAATTTGTAAGCGTATTCCCTCAAAAATACGAAAATCCTTCAAAATATGCCTAGCAAGAAACAAAAATCAAGTTATGAGTCCTCCGTCATAATCATCAGCATGACTCCGCACAACTACAATAGCATTTTCTACCAATTCATCACGCTTCAAAAACACAAATTCGGAGTCTTAAAAATATTTATTTGAGCAATATCATTGTTTATCCATTCCAATAACGGTTTTCTGGGCTACGCCAGATCATGTAAAAAGGTGTCATTTTTGGAGTTCCCTGTATTTATTGACACTGATGTGTACCCATACCCATACACATACCTATCCATTGACGATGATGTGGCGTGGTTGTCAGTTTTATAAAAATCAACGTTTTTTTGTTGTTGAATGCAAGAATTCATACTATACACACAAATTGGTATTTTGGTATGCCGTAGAGTAAGCTAAAAGATGAAATACATTTCAAGTCCCCAAGGTACAAATCATTGTGGGAGGGCGTGCTCTTATTCTTATAGTTTTCGCTTTTCCAACAGTCATCACCGTCATAAAAGCAAACGATAATGAAAAATCCTTTTCTTCCTTTTTTATATTTAACTCTTCGAAAGAGAAAAAGTCATCCATAATCATCATCATCACCATCATAATATCCCAAGAGTCATCTGAAGAAAAGATAAAAAGAGAAGAGAATGAGATCCTCTCTACCACAGCGCGCGGTTATTTGGCGGACGACGAAATAGCACCTCGGCTTACCTCAATGATACCTTGTCAAGAGATCAATCATTGTTACTAGATTAGTGGTAATTTCGTTCTGACTGTGAAAAGACATGTAATCGATATGACAAAAGATTTCAATGTTCCTTTCGGTGTTTGCTTGCTTTGCTACGTCATAAAAATGAATAAAAAAGAGACATGCAAGAGTGTAGACGTATCCACCTACTGAAGCTAGTTTTTATGCTGTGTACAAATTCTTTTTGTTATTACTACAAGAATCAATGCCAAGAAGAATGCTACGCATTGTGAACATAGTATTGTGCGTATTGTGTATGTATTTAGACAACTGGCTACGAAACGACTGGAACTTCTCAACTTCTCGGAAGTATGGCAATTGGTCTTTAGTTTATTATGGTGTAATGGTTAAGCCCTAAAACACAGATGAAAATGACTGCATTGTCTGCAAATATACACATACACTATATATAATGAATCTCATACTATGTATAGATAAACCCTGGGGTAAAATAAGATACATCAAGATTTAGCATCTATCTAGTAAGTAGGTGTTGGTGTTATCACCATCTTTTCAAAGAGTGATATTTATTTTTATACAAGTTAATTTACAAAAATATTATTAAGTAATTTGTGCTATTATTGTTTTTGCTCCTCATTCCACGTAAAACTGATGCCAGTTTGTTTGGGCCCCATTGTGGCAGCATAGGTTATAAGTAAGGGAGATGAAGAACTAATTTTTGCTGACGTCAAAAGGTCTGCTTCGCAATATCTGAAGTGTGTATACATTTTGTTGATTAAGCCACTTTATTATAAGCAGGGAAAATTAAATGTCTTTTATTTTGAGCAATAACTTACCTTAATCGTACTGTAAAACCATCTTGAAAGAGCTGATGAACACTGAAGTAATTATGATGACACCCTTTAACTAGAGATATAAGATCAACTTTGTCAACTGTCGCAGTTAAAGCCAAGTTTTTATTTGGAAACTTTGGTGCTATCATAAAAGTGGAGAAAATATTTATATGATGATCCACAGGCTTTCCAGGCCAACTTATGCTTCCGGATGAAGACTCGAGGTGATTATTGTCATACACATAACCAGAGAGCTCGTTATAGCCAAACCCAAAATATTCTATCAAGAACCCTTTTCCGGTTCCTATTTGATCTGTAGTTAACACGAGAAAAACTGTTGGACCCATTACCCCAATAATTCGATTTCCTGTTGAGGTATCACTAGAAAGTTTGATAATTTGATTATAATTATAATTGAATTGTAATCCTTGAGACGAATATGTAGCTTTAGAATTGTTAAGTGAATTTTTTAAATACATTTGTTCTTTTCTATCCAGAAGTCCGTCTTCATTAACTACGTAAACCACTAAATGATCATTTAAGGAATTGAAACCGGACCCATGCATTAGAAAAGATGTTTGCCACTTGTGTGTTCGTATAGTCCAGATGCAGCGTTCGTTATTGTTGTAGTTCGTTTCATGTTTGTAACTAATAAAGCCTCCTTTTGCAACCAAAACGTCACCACATTTTGCTACAAATATTGGAAATAATGGATTTTCAGACTTAATTTTGTAATACTTTAGATACAACATGGGTAAATATAAAACTTACTACTGTTGAGCTCTTCAGGAAGTACGGGTTGTTCCGGATTAAGTGTTTCGGGAAGTGATATATCAGATACAATGCTATCACGTTTGTCTGCTGTAAAAGATTAATAAAATTACCATTTATTTTCTAAATTCGATACAATCAAAATCCTAAAGAATAAAAAGTATATTGTATACCTATGATAGCCCCACTCGAAAACGAGCCTAGACAGAAAAAGTAAAAGGCCAGGACGGTAGAAAAAATCATTTTGAAATCTCAGATAGTAAAAAGACTTTCGTAGACTATGAGAAGGGTTAAGCTGAGCTGTGTTTAAGGTTAGCAATAAACTGAGTCTAAAGATTTAACTTATGGATGCTTTTTATATGACACACTGCTAACCCATATTCATATTATTCATACGAGTTAAAATCGTTGATGCAAATAAACTCGTGCGTAGACGCTAAAATTTAATATGCTTATCTGCATTTATGGTTTACGCGGAAATACACCGGATATCCTATATTTATGCTAGGTATATATACTTTCGGTTATTAAAACGCAAATTATTTCACTATACTTATACTTGCCACATATACTAAAAATATGCATGTATACATATGAAGTTTGTCATTTGTCTATTGTTTTTTGTTTACGTAAAACAAATATTTTGAATTTCGGTAAAGATTCCAGCCAAACTTGCAAAAATCTTTATTTGACTAATTCCGTTGATGAGAAGCGCAGTTCTCATTAAAATACAGTGGAATGAAAATGATATTAAGTATGAAGATAAGATGTTTAATGGCTAAACCGCAATTGATTTTTAGGTCTGCAGTTAGTTTTGTATTGCTTCCTAGAAAACAAAACATAGATTTACCTGTTCATGAACTTCACGGTAATAAAAGCAATGGATGATGCAGTAACATAATGCGCGACGAATTCGCTGATTATCTTAATTGAATGTTATCATATTTTATCAGTGAAAACATATTATTTAAACGCTGTAAGATGCAAAACTAATAAATTATAATCAAGCGTATATCACCACCAAATATTTGGGAAGAGAGGACGTTATTTTCATTGATATCTTTCATATTTACTATATGTCTAGTTGTACGGGGTACAGCAACAAAGGTAAACGTAGAAATATACGTCCATTGATCTATGCATGTATTTTCTTTACTCCAAAAACGAGAAAAGGGCATGAAACTTTTATGAAGAATTCGTTTATAATGAGGTTTCACAGTTTGTTCCTTTTGTTTCTTTCTGTCTATCTGCGAAACATTAAAATGCTCCTTGCACTAAAGCTAGCTCTATAATGAAAATCTACACTCTCCTGATTGAGATAAGATCTGAAGCAGTTTCAAGTAAAAACTGCTGATGAGAGACCTAACACAGTGAAAGATTACTCATACAGATCTGGAATCACGTTTGCGCCCGACACCTTCCTTTCTAAAGCATTACATTACATATCAGATGCATCATTTAAAATTTACGACTTCTTGAAAATCATGTAATTTTAAAAGTTAATGCAGTCTGCATGTCGCATCCTTCTTGTGTGACTTGTGGATGATTTTCACTTCCAGTAGGCAAAAGTAGAAAATCTGGATTTTTTTGGGTCCACAATTTCTTATCTATTGATCATAAAACCCCAAGAATTAAACTTCTGTGTTTACCGTGATCCGTAGTCGTGGATCATGCAACAGGCTACTTTTTTCATTTATTGTAACTTTTTTTACATACAGATGAACAAAGATCGTCCACAAAATCTATTTTTTAAAGTACTTAAACCGTAATAGACACTGGACAAACCAGAAAACAAAGTTGGATCACCAACAGTTTTGTTCCTCTGACGCGTTTTTAATGTGAATCCTAAAGAAGCAAATCGTGTAGACTGGAAACAACGACATGAATTATAGCCTCGATTAACTATTTTATTTCCTTTTCGTAGCTTTACTGGAGCTGCTTCTTGTTCATCGTCTTCACCTAACTTGACACATCCCTATCGTCAACCTGGAAAATTTTATCCTCTTTGACTCTGACGAACTTGACTAGTCGTGTCGACTCGCTGTCAGCAAATGAAAAAGTGTCTTTCCTTGTACATCTACCATACTTTGAAGTCAATGATATGCACTCCTTATCTTCAAAAGGGTAACACATTATAATAAAAATCTGTGAATGCTCATGTTCATCTAAAAACCTTTAGATGTTTTAGAGACATTAGTACCTTGTCAGGCTGCTGCTGATACCCCTTTTTATCGCTCAACTTTTTTTTATTAACTTCTTGTCCAGTTTAGAGAGAACTAGAACTAACCAAGAAGACAACACGACACATTATACCTATTAATATGCATACGGTCAAGATGAAAGCAAGTTATGCATAGTTTTTTATAAAGGGACAAAAGGACATGGCTTCAGTTTTTCGTGACAAAAAAGATAAGAAAAAAAAACCCGACTGAGGGCTGACATGAACCGTGAACCCGACCCATATCAACCAAATCAAATAGTTTTGCTGAGTACTAACATAAGTATATAATGCATCGGATCATCTAGTGCAATCCAATAGAATATAACATTTTGTTGCAAGATGGCAACTGTCTGCGTAAAACTCGGCTGATTACTTTACTGCTCTTCGTTGTATTATCATGTTTTTTTCTTCTAGTTGCGTAAATTTAGTGGAAATATGACCCGATATATGCTTCTCTAGATTAAAGATCTTATTAAAAAATGCCCAAAAGTTGCCATAATGTGTGTTGCTGGCAGTGGTGATGCGCATATATATATTGTCATTGCCACCTTTGAATGTCACTTTAGCATTTAAAAAATTGTGGTCACTTTTGGAGAAGACAGGAGCTAACTAGCCTTTAAACTTACAAATGAAGCCCGTTACTTAAAAAAACATACATGAGTAGTTCTCAGCAGCGAATAACTTTCGCTTCGTATTCTTCAGAGAAGGCTGGCGAGGTAAGGTGAGTGAATATATATGGAAATATTGTACTGACTTGGCAGAAGCAGGTGGCAGTAAAAAAAACTCTTTTTAGAAAAAAGTCACGATCCATTAACAACAATAACACAAGAACAGCATATAAGATGAAAGAGGACGGATATCAGAACAAATGGAACAAGTTTTTGGGGTTACTTACTCTACTACTGCACTGGTACTGAACTACATATATACATATAACCTGGTTATATCAATATCATGTACGTGTTTTCCAGGTATAAAGACTCTATATTCTTGTAAGAACATACTTTTAAACCAAATCATTGTAATCGTATTTGTACTTGTTGAGATATGTAATGTTCTTTTATTTCTCTTCACTCCTCTCCTCACCCTTTCAAGTCATTTATTGATCTTGAATCCCTTTATTGTTTCACCGCTCTTTCTATTTCACTTTTCTTGTTACATGTTAGTATTTTATTTGCTTCGCATAAAAACACAACAATGTTATCATTTTGATGGTGATCATGACTTTCGGATGGCTTGATGATAGCTATAAAATACCGTTTCTTGTTCCCACACACACAGTCGGAGAAAAAAGACACGATATTGTTATCATCACCTTTTTTCTTATTTTTTTCTTTCTCGTCAACAGAAATAATAATAGTTCTTGTAGTTCTTGGCTTATACTCATCAAACAAACTGGACGAAAATGTTGATGTCGATGATGATTATGATGACACGTCTTTTACAAATGGAACTCGGCAATAAAACAAGAGCGATGGACACGGCCACGGACACAGGTGTGCATTGTATATTACGAAAAATACGTAAGCTTACATAAAAGAGCACTCATGTGTTTGTGAACAAATTGTTGATCTTTTATGGACTTGCCGCTGCTTCATGCTCTAAAGCGTGAACCTCGTTCCGAAAGGGATTCCAATGTATGATAATGCCAATATACAAATATCATTATATTTTTTCGCAAACCACATGCTGCATTTTAGATTTTTGTATAACTTTCAGCTTTCAATCCAACAAAAATCTATAAAATGGTGCGTGCATAACTTTAATTTTATAACACTTATCCTCTTTTATAAAAGTAAAGTATGCAAATTTATGAAACACAGGTTCAAATCTTGGCCTCCGTTGGATCCCTTTTTAGAAAAATCTAAACAGTTTCAAGCGTTCAAATA